>CAIGRK010015860.1:0-16821 GCA_903798315.1 Fraxinus greggii | reverse complement strand
ACTAAATGACGTGCAATGAAGAGACCAATGAACAATAAGTGCAAGCAACGGAAAATAATTTGAGCATTTTTTTAATTTTAAATTTTGTGATTAAATAAATCCAAATACGGCAAGCTAATACAGCTGGTACATGTAAAATAACAAAGTAGAGGTCAAATACTAGTAAAAAATCCGATCACGTAAAATAAGTGGGGTAAAATTAGAATTTAACAAGTCATTGGATTCATTTATGTGAACTTTAGGTAAAATTATGGGAATTNTTATTGGAACTAGATATGATAAGATGACCACTACGCAACTGTATGCACTGTATTAGCAACTAAATGACGTGCAATGAAGAGACCAATGAACAATAAGTGCAAGCAACGGAAAATAATTTGAGCATTTTTTTAATTTTAAATTTTGTGATTAAATAAATCCAAATACGGCAAGCTAATACAGCTGGTACATGTAAAATAACAAAGTAGAGGTCAAATACTAGTAAAAAATCCGATCACGTAAAATAAGTGGGGTAAAATTAGAATTTAACAAGTCATTGGATTCATTTATGTGAACTTTAGGTAAAATTATGGGAATTTAACAAATCAAAGGGTTCGGTCACGTGAACTTTAGGTAAAATTAGACTAACAACAGCAAAAAGAAATTAATCGATGCAATTTTTAAAATAAACGGTAATATAAATCAATGATAAATAAATAGTAACTTCCGTGTTGTTCGTCGAAGTAATTGAGCACCAAGTAATTGCTCTTGAAAGACAAAGGAACAATAGCTTCATGTTTTGTTTGTAAAGTAACTGAAACAACCAACAGGTCTAAGAGGTACGTACAAAAATATGTTAGAAAATTTTTTTTTTCCTTTTTTTTTTCTTGGCCTTTTTTTCACTCTTTTTTTTTTTTGAAACTAAAAATAAATCACACCGATAATAAAAGTGAGGCCCAAAAGTTCCAACTTAAGCATGCCCAAATTTATAAGCAGGGCCCAAATTAAAAAGAAATTCCAAGGCCCAAATTTCTAAGTAGGCCCAAATTAAAGAAATTACCCAATAAAGAAACACAGCCCACTTCACTTCTAGCAAAGGACTCGACACAGGGGAGCTAACGGCTAGCGGAAGAGGGAGTATGTGAAATTTTCGGGTCACAGTTGGGCAGCGAATTTGGGGTTGGAGGTGATTTGAGATTCTGGCTTTTGTGTGTGATTTGTGGTTAGTGGGTTGTTGATGACGTTGTGGTGGCCGACGGCTGGGATGATGGTGGCCAAAGCAGCCGGTGAGATTTCTTGGTACTCTGTTGGCGGCTGGAATAGACTGTCGATTTTATTGGCGACTCTGAGGAGTGGCTGGAGACTGGTTGGGCGGTGTCGGTGTTGTGATTCTGGGTGGAAGGTGTTGCAGCGAGCGATTTGGGCGAAGGTAGGTTTTGTGGTTGTTTGCGGCTGCTTCAATTGGTGGTTGTGGGAGACGATGACAGGAGTGGCAGCAGTCGGGTTGTATGTATGGAGGTGTGGCTGCGTGGTCAATGTCTCAGATTTTGCTTTCAATTTCAACGGCGATTGGATGCAGGATTTTGGGCTCTGATACCAAATTTGATGTAGGATAAATTAGAGGAAGAAATGAATAACAAAATTACAGAATGAAAGGAGAAATGAGAGGGAGCACGTAGAGGAGAAAGAGGGAGAAGAGGGAGAGAGAGAGAGTGGGCAACAAGCCAACGTTAATAATTTTCATTCATCCATTGTCTCACAATTACAATGGAAAACCATATAAATAGTAAAAAAGAAATCTACTAGTGACGGGTTTGGGTCATCCTATTACTACAAACCCAACAATAATAAAAACATAATTAATAAAAATCAACAATAAAATAAATTGTGATGTCCGCATCAAATATAATTTTAAAACGATAGCTAGATTTTTGTCATTAATTTTATGGATGTGCAAGGCGATGCTGTAACTAATATAACTCTTTGTTCTAGGTTCAAATCAAGGTGGCAACAATTTGACATTGAAAGGATGGCCGCTAACTGTAAGTATATAATGGTTCAGATGCTCTTTTCTTTCCTCAATTTAGTGTAATTATAAATTGGTTCCTGTGAAGTAGCATCTCAAATACCAAAATCATAAGGGATTGAAATTTCGTACGCAGTCCAGAAATCTCACGTGTGCAGGGCATGATGTATGGAACATACTTCTGTTTTATGATCCAGTATTTGGTGATGTAGACTTCTAGGAGCTGTTCTTCTACCATTTCCCAACTAAACATGGGTAGTTTCTCCCGGTCTTTCCCTTTTTTTCCCCAAAGGGATCAAAGGATTTCACCCCTCCCCCACTCCTGGTATATTAAGATTAGAGAGATGTGGTATAAACTTTGGAAATATTTCTTCGTTAAATAAAGGTCACTTGGCTGGTACTATAGTGGGACTGTAGTCCAAAAGGGCTTTATTGAAGTTTTTCTTTTCTTTTATTTTTAATTAATCTTTGTCGTTTGGATTTCATCAGAAATTTAATTAGTACTGGAGGCTTTGTGGTGGATGTTGCTCTATAAACTGTTAAACAAGATGCTGAGCTGGAAGCTTTTCCGTAGAAAATGTCAGCATTTAACCACGCCCTCATGAGGGTGAATACTGTTTATACGAACACCATTATGAACATATTTAATGGTCTAATACTAATGTATCCCCTTCGTGTGGGATTTGAAAAATACTCAAATCTTCCTGCAAGGGCAAGGTGTCTTTAGAATTGTTTGTCGATTTTTTTTTTTTTTAAATATATATATATACTTTCACTGAAAATGGTTTTCCTTGGTTTCTTCATGGTTGTATCGCAAGGAATGTGACACCGAGTTCTCCTTGTAGATCAAATATTATTCGCAATGGATTTAATGGTAAATATATTTTCATCTCTCTTTATCAGTCTCAGTGTTTTTTGCCTAATTTGCCAGGGTCTCGATCAGCTTCGCTCTGGACTTCTTCAACCGCAGAAGTCATTCATGCCGGGTTCTCAGCCCTTTCATCAACTACAGATGCTAACAACCCAGCACCAACAGCAGCTTATGCTTGCACAGCAGAATTTGACTTCTCCATCAGCCTGTGATGTGGACAGCAGAAGGCTAAGAATGCTTATGAATAATAGAAGTATGTCTATGGGGAAGGACGGCCTTTCTAATTCAGTTGGTGATGTAGTTCCTAATATTGGATTACCCTTGCAATCTGGTTGCCCTCCTTTGACTCGTGCTGACCCGGATATGTTACTAAAGGTGCTCTTTTCTGCTGAGTTGGCATCTGTGTTTGTAATCTTGTCGTGTTTGGTATGGTGCATTGGATGGTAATGAACAGGATTAAGAAAGAAGTTAAATTCTTATTATATTTTCTACTCCTGTCTGATCCAGCAATGTGTTCCAGACATTCCTTTACTGTTTAAATCTGTAGACTTATTTGTTTGACAATGTCTTGTGACAAATTTTCTCACAAGAAATGAGTCTTTGAAATTGTTGAAGGATTCTGGGTTGATTTAGATAACTGTGACTATCCATTTCTTGTGTAGTTGAAAATGGCTCAACTGCAACAGCAAAACGGCAATCAAATGCAGCAGCAGCTTCAGCAGCTTGCACTTTCTGGTCAGCAACCCCTAAGTTCAAACCACAATCTTCAGCAAGAGAAAATTATGGGTACCAGCAGTGTGACTGGTGATGGTAGCATGTCAAATTCCTTCCGGGGAGGTGATCAGGTCTATCCTTTTCCTTACTAGAAAAACAAGTGGCAGCATAGTATCCGGAAATGTGTGTTTTTCATTTTCTGTCTATCTGAATCGATAAATGTGCAACAATCATGAGTTGGTGTTTAACGAGGCTGCTTTCCTCGAATCATTTAGCATTGAATTTTCAAGTATTGCTAACATTATATGCAACCCCTCCATATACTTATCATGCACAAATGCCCATGCCTCAATTTTTTTTAATTTGTTGTAACTATTCATTGTCGATAAGTCATTTTACAATTATCCATTGATTATGATACAATAATAACAGATATCTCATTAGTTTAGTATTAGCTTAACAGTTTTTACTTATACCTATATATAGAAATTTTTAAATGCCTTGAAGGGTCCGTTTGATAGGCAAAGGTGGAAAGGAATTCCAATTTCATGTTAGTTGGAAAATAAAAACCCATCAAATCCATAGGAATTCATTTTCCATGAAAACAAAGAAAATGCAGCTTAAAGTGATTGTACTTTAGAATCCGGTTTCCATTTTCAAGTTGCAATCAAGCAGCCAAAGTGGAATTCATTTTCCTCGAATGTGATATTTTCCATGGAATTCGTTGCAATCAAACAGGGCCTAACATTCATTTACCGGTAGTTATTTGTGGAGCCTTGTCAGGTTGAAGATTTAACATAATCCCTCTTTTTCTTCAAACTAAAAATTACGTAATCTAGGTCTCTCTTTGGTTAAATGTATAAAAGTACCAACACAATTCATCAGTGGCAAGAAATGTTCCTACATCAAATGTTCGGCAATTTTTTATCCGCAATAATTAATATCACTTAGGTGCTAGTTCGGAGACATGCCAAAAATACTCATTTATTTTATGCGTGAAAAGGAGTGGATTTTGCTTTATTTTTTGTAGTTCGATTTATATCTTACCTTAACTATCGGTTGTAAGGAAATTTTTCGTGTTGTTATTTTTTCAACTTTTTGTTTCTATCAAGGAATTTTAAGGATAAAGATAACTGGCATTTCTAAATAATGTATACCATTAATTTGATGCTGTCAGAGATATTAAAGTTCCTATTTTCATTTTACTCCCTATTCTCCAATTTTCCTCGACATTTTCTCTTTGGTTCTACATCAATTGATATCATAACCTAGTTGTTCCTCTTACTGAACCTTTCTTGAAACCTACAAGTTTCAGTATTGTTTGTTGGCACAAAAAACAAATGTTCATGGTATTGCTCACTCCAATTTTGTTGGAACGATACGTGTAGCTTAGCTTGTTGGAATTGAGTTCTACATCACTAGCATGCTGCGATTCCTTCAGGCTGATCAGAGATTACGGGTTAAATTTCTTTAAAGCTTTGTGTAATTTTTATTTTTTTATAAATCCAAATTTTATGTTGGTTTGGCCATATGATAATGGATGCAAGGATTCTCTTTCTTCAAGGCACAATTTCCGTAATTAGCTTCCGATGGTGCGTGGTTCAGATTATTGTAGTTGAACACTCTGATCCTAACAGTAGCCCTAATCTTTCTGGCAAGGAAGACAAAGGAAAAAAAGAAAAAAAATAGATCTAACCAATAGATTATCATAATAGTATGCAAGTTATGTGCTTGGGAAAGCTCACTCTGCACTAGTTGGTTGAGACTGTCTCGTTCCATACTTCCGTTCAACTGGACAGAAGGAATTTTTCACGTTAAAGAACTACCTTTCTAATTCATGATTCTCAAAGTATGATTATCTAGAATTCTGGATTATATTTACCAACCTCCAACAAAGCTGTACCTGTTTCAAGTTTGCGTCATCCTGAAAATAGTTCTTAACCAATCCATGGTTATGTGTGGTCGCAATACTTATTTCAAGCAAGATACTGTTGAGCCACCAGATTCAAGATGGTTTAACCACCACTGGTCAGAGCATTTATACTACGTTTTGAGATGGTAGTAATTCCTAAGTCCTAACGAGATCTTTCATGTTTTTCAAGACTTCAAAAAACCAGACTGGAAGAAAGAGAAAACAGCCCGTCTCATCTTCAGGGCCTGCCAATAGCTCAGGAACTGCAAACACGACAGGACCATCTCCAAGTTCAGCACCCTCGACGCCCTCAACTCATACACCTGGAGATGTGATGTCCATGCCTGCCTTGCCGCACGGTGGCAGTTCTTCAAAGCCTCTAATGATGTTTGGTGCTGATAATACTGTTACACTTACATCACCATCAAATCAATTGGTGAGAATAGTCTTTCGATCTTCTGCTCCCAGTGGATTAAAATTTTATGTAACTATATGTTCTCACTGAGGCACTGCCATTTAATTTTTTCAGTGGGATGATAAAGATCTTGTGCAAGCTGATATGGACGGTTTCGTGGATGATGTCGAAGAGAATGTTGAGTCTTTTTTGTCTCAAGATGATGCGGACCCTCGAGATACGGTTGGCCGTTGTATGGATGTTAGCAAAGGTAACTTAGATGCTACCTGGTTACGGGCTTCAGCCTATATGCTTGAGCTTATAAAGACCTAGATTTCTAAGCACTTTTGTGATAAGTTATTTCATGTCAACTGTGTTTGATCTGGTATTGCACACTTTTCGGTTTCTAGTTCAACTCAAGTTATTCAAATTATTTTCAGTTTTCTGCTTTTTGTTTGTTACAGCATGTGGGATGATTCAATGTATTTGGTACTTCCCTTTCAACCTTAATATCCAATATAGACGTATGAAAATAGGAGCATGCAATTCTTTTATGCTAACTCTGCAACAATTGTTATTATTATTATTATTGTTATTATTATTATTATTATTATTATTATTATTATTATTTTATTTTTATTTTTTTGCAATTTGTTCCCAAGTCATCATGTGATTATTTGCTTTTGTAATCGTGCCCACCTGCGCTTTTCTAGTCAACATTCACAATTTCCCATGTGCCTCCTTTGAAGCTTTCAACCCCGTATACTAAAATTAAAGATATACGTATACATACATATATATGTGTAGAGAGAGAGAGGGGATAAAACCAAAAGAGAATATAAGCTCTTAGAGAGCTTTCTTATGAGTGAGACGTGGGGAAAGAAATTGAATTTTAATTTTTTGTCCAATATATCCATTTAGTGTTTTCTAATTGGAATTGCATGCTATTCAGGGTTCACATTTGCAGAAGTGAGTTCCTTACGTGCTAGTAATAGCAAAGTTGTGTGTTGCCACTTCTCATCAGATGGAAAGTTGCTTGCTAGTGGTGGTCAGGATAAAAAGGTGGGGTTGAAAAAGATGATAATTTCAATATAAAAGAGCATGTATCTTGTTACCTCTAATTATTCAACTTGGGACTTTGATGTTTGTCAGTGTTGAGTTACTTGGCATTTGGAAATAATATAGAACTTTTCGTAATCATGTAGGCTGTTTTGTGGTTTGCTGATACTTTGAAGCCAAAAACTACACTTGAAGAACACTCATCTTTTATTACGGACGTTCGCTTCAGTCCTAGCATGGCTCGCCTTGCAACATCATCTTTTGACAAAACTGTCAGAGTTTGGGATGCAGACAATGTTAGTCAACATATATTTTTTTATATTGATCATTTTTATTCTCGCCTTCAGAACTTTCATTTGCTTGTAGGCTGTTGTATTTTATTGCTTGAAGCATTTAGTATCGTTTTTTTATTTTCTATCTGGAAGATTTTTCTTCAATAAGAAGAGTGCATTCATTTGAACCTCAACTATTTCTTGATATGCCAATGGTGAAATTCCAATCAACATTATTATGTATATGATGCACAACTCAGGTAATTTCCGAATAATATGTGATGTTATGTAAAGGATGTCATAGTATTGGTTGCAAGAATAGTTACAGCATCTCGATTTCCACCTGAGGTGTTTTTCTGTAATGGTGACCTCGTATTCATGCCATTAACTTATATTGCAGCCTAGCTATTCACTCCGTACCTTCACTGGCCATTCCGCTGGTGTAATGTCATTAGATTTCCACCCAAACAAAGATCTGATCTGCTCGTGTGATGGTGATGGTGAGATAAGATACTGGAGCATTATTAATGGTAACTGTGCAAAAATTTTCAAGGTATAAAAATAAAAAAGAAAAAAAATACATATGTCAAGAGACTCACTTTATATTAATCGGTTGAGCCTGAATTTTTTTCTCTTTGGATTAGGGTGGTACGGCTCAGGTTAGATTCCAGCCCCGTATTGGGAGATATCTTGCTGCAGCCGCTGAGAATGTTGTATCAATATTGGATGCAGATACGCAGACTTGCTGGCATTCGCTGAAGGTTAATTTAATTTTATTGTGAATATTAGAAAAACAGGCATAAATGATTTCAAAATGTTGGCGATTTATTTGAGTTGTGTTAGCAGTTACTAAAATACTTGACTTGCACCTTAACAGTTAAGAACTAAAGTGCAAGCGTCAAGGAAAAAAATGAATGTAGTATTGGTTTGTTTCTTTGGTGGAGCCATAATATTTACATAGCACATATATTAGTATTTGCGAGGGAGGTATATTGTACCTATACAATCTTCTTCCCATTATTAATTGAGACGCGACTCGTTTGCTTTTCCAATGCGGCGTATTATAAATAATGATATTATCATTACAGGGTCACACGAAACCAATTCAATCTATTTGCTGGGATCCTTCTGGTGAGCTCTTGGCATCTGTTAGTGAAGATTCGGCGAGAGTCTGGACACTGAGGTCTGGCAGTGAAGGGGAATGTTTGCATGAGCTGAGTTGTAATGGCAACAAGTTCCACTCGTGTGTTTTCCATCCGACGTACTCTACATTGCTAGTTATTGGCTGTTACCAGGCAAGTCATCTCTATTATTGCATTTGACTAATTTTACAAATGGTGTATATTTGTGTGTGTGTGTGTGTGTATATATATATATATAATTTTATTTTTTTCATTAGTTCAATTTTAAGAAAATAGAAAAATGAAAAGGAAAGCAAGTAGAAAATTTGAACGTGATTAAGTTGGTCTGAGAGCAGCCTGTTGAGTTAAAATTAGGATATTTATCTTTTCTATTTATATTTTAGTTTATTATGTTACTTCTTGCCAAAGGTCGATATGATTTTATCACTCATCATGAAACTCTCAAGTAGTGTGGTTGACAAAACCTTGAATGGAAAATCCTACCATAGTTTGGGTCATGAACCTAACTAAACTCATGTTCAGTGAACAGTTACCTCGAGAAGCTAGAAGTTGATCCGAACGCGAATGCATAAGGTTTTACGTTGACCCCATCTAGCATAGAATTTTCCAACAAATGTTGCACGGTCATGATCTATTGTGACGTATCTAATTTAAACCCCCCATGTTCCACTTACAGTAGCTTATATTTGGCTTAGCGTAGAAAAAAATAGAAGTATTATTTTGGAAAGGAAGTTGTTGGACTTGAATTCTCAGGAGAAAAATTGTTGTATGTAAAAAAGCTCCAACACGTTTGGCAAAAAAAGTTATATTTAACTTTTGGGCTTTGTAATACTTTTCAGTTCCTGATATTTCTTTCTTATAGTGCATGTTTCTTACAAAGTAGAAGTATTATTTTGGAAAGGAAGTTGGGACTTAAAATCTCAGGAGAAAACAAAAAAGTTATAATTAACTTGAGCTTATCAATACTTGTCAGTTCTATGAGATTTCTTTCTTATAAGTGCATTTATCTTACAGTCGCTGGAGCTTTGGAACACGAATGAGAACAAGACTATGACCCTTCCAGCACATGACGGATTGATTGCTTCTTTGGCTGCAACACCAGTGGCGGGCTTGGTTGCTTCTGCTAGTCACGACAAAGTTGTTAAGCTTTGGAAGTGACAATGGTCTTGGCTTCTCTCCCTTGTACGCAGTTTTTGTGGTGTCTCAAAGAATGCACTGTGTTTGTTTCGTAGCTATATTTTGATTTTCATGGTAGTTATTTTATTGCCACAGTTTCATGCAACTCTTGCACTGTTGTACTATGGCCTCCTCTGCTACTGTTTATCAGTCGAATTCGTGCTTACTGTAAAAATTCTACCCAGAATCTGCCGAAGTTCAATTCATTTTGATTTTCAGTTAACTTTTCTGGTGACTTTTCAAACACTTTTAAGTAGCTTATTTGGCAGTATTTTGTACAAGATTTTGATTTGTTCTTCTTTATATTAAGGGTAATGCGTGGGCTCCACCCCACTCATATTATGTCAACCTGTATGTGTACACCTTTGTACACACAGATTAATCTTTATTAATACTTGAATTGTAGATTGAATACTTTATTAATACACATAGTAGAATGAATTGTCAAAATTGCTCATCCGACGATGAGCAATTTTGACAATTCAATCTACTATCTAATGGTATGCTCATCAAAGATCAATCTTAAAATGAATTGGTGTGATTTTTAACCAATATTCTTCATTATTTAAAAATCAATCGACCAATTAAGATGATATTGGTGTACATAATTTTTTTTTTTGTCTTGTAGTGAGATGATGAAATAAGTATCTTGAGTAGAAAAATCCTAAAGAACATGTTTTGCTAAGCCTAAAGGTTGAATTGTAAGTTCACTTCCAAGAAACCAGTTTAATATATGAAGTTATTTTGAATGGTTGTAATTAAAAATAAGCAAGTTATTCGAAGGATCGAACATAATATATCTTCATTTTCTTTATATTTCTCGATTTACTCGTTAA
Organism: Fraxinus greggii; assembly: GCA_903798315.1. NCBI lineage: Eukaryota > Viridiplantae > Streptophyta > Magnoliopsida > Lamiales > Oleaceae > Fraxinus > Fraxinus greggii. The sequence continues at coordinate 6,440 of CAIGRK010015860.1, read as the reverse complement.
ATATAATTTAAATTTAAAAATATAAAAGTAGAAGTGTGGAGATCTCTTTCCCAACTACATTCCGAGAAATCCCCACCCCATCTGAGATGAGCAATGTGGAGTCGAGTCACAAAGTAAAATTGGGGCCACATAATGGTTAACCCAAATGTCCAAATTAAATAGTCATAGTGCACGGACAAACCCAACCTGTGGTCCTATGAAGTAAATACGTGATGCAATTGAGCTTTAGTCCTTGTTTGATGGTCATTATTGAGAAAAATGATGCTTTGAATAATGTTTTTTTGAAAAATACGTGATTAAAAAGTAGAGAAAATTTTTGAATTTACATATAAAATATTTTATTACGTGAATGTATAGAATATAAATATGAGAATTAAAGAATTTTATTTTCAATGGAGACAGTGGCTTAGTATGACCAATTGATGGTGACAAATAAAAAAAAAACTTAAAATAAAGAAATAGAAAATTAACTTCAAAGAAAACTTGAAAAACTAAAATTTGAATGGAGTTCAATCTTAAAATGTCAACTTTTATTAAGAAGAGTAGTTCAAACCCCTATAAGTTGGTCTATACTTTCATTTTTATTCGATTGAAATTTATCTTTTAACATACACTCTCAAGATGGTGGTTCGTTTGAGGAAATCAACGTTGAAATTCGCGTGCACATTTTTTGAGCGACCAAATTACTCGACGAAGCTTAATGAGTTCTAATATCTTATTAAGATTTGGAATTTCATCTTAAAAGATTGATCTTTATTAAGAAGTGTAACACAAAACCCTTATAAATTGGTCTATACTTTCATCTTTATTCGACGTGGGATTTATCCTTTTAACGGATAATACTTTTTTCTTTTTTCTTTTTGTTCTTTGATAACAAACATAATACAAATTGAGCAGTTGAGATACAAAATTGAAAGTAATTTGAACCACTAATATGTAATAAAACTTCATAGAAAATCTTCTGTAACGATTTTGGTCTCTTAGATACTCATTTTCGAGTCGGGATTTTGCGGGCATAAAGGGCTGTCCCGTGGTGAGTGGCAATATAGAGAGGACACAAATATATTTGAAGTAATTTCGTGAGGGTAATTTAACCATTAAGCACGACGGGCAGACCGAGTAATTATTATCTTGGTCTTGATAAACGAAATATTGGTATTGTACGTCGACTTTTGAAGTATTGGCTTAGGCACCAAGCGATGGAATATTTTGTCAAAGTCTACCTAAAAATGTGACATCCGTCTTAATTTTATTATTACTTCCAATTTATGAAAGGTACATCATTAAAACCAAACAAAAGTTCATGAAGTTTCAAGTGGGAATCAAACCATGTGGGCCCATTTGCATATGAAAATACGTTTATATACATATTTGGCTTGGGCACCAAGCGGTGGAATATTTTGTCAGTCTACCTAGAAAAGTGACATCCGCCTTAATTTTATTATTCCAATTTATGAAAGGTACAAAGGTAATTAGCACATAAATTCTCCACCTTTCATTGTTACTGTGTAAAATGTTCGTACCTTTTATTTTTTGACATTTTCACCTTTATTTTCAGCTTTCATTACGCAAAAAGTCATTTTTATCCATTTTCTCAATTAAAAATTGTGAAATGACAAAGATACAATTTCCTTTAAAAAAAATAAAAGGAAAAAAAGAAAAAAAATCAATTGCAAACATAGTCCCAACTTTTTAAAAATAAATTATTAAAAGGGTAATTAGCACATAATGTCCCTAACTTTCGCTATCATTGCAAAAAAGTCCATAACTTTTATTTTTTTGGCATTTTCTCCCATAATCATACATTTGATAGCACAAACCATTATTTCTATCTAATTTCATCCAATTTCTCAATAAAAACAGTGAAATGACGAATATAATATTTTTTTACAACCATATTCCAATTTTTTTTTTAAAAAAGTGCAAACGAGTCCCAATTAAATTTATTCAAAAATTTAAAAAATTAAAAAAAATTAAAAAAGTGCAGATGAGTCCCAAATAAATTATTAAAGAATTAGAAATTAATAAAATATTTTTATTTAAATATGACGGAATATTCATTATTTCACAATTTTTTATTGAAAAATTTGATGAAAATGATGTTTTGCACAATCAAATGTGTAATTAGGGATGAAAATGCCAAAAAATTGAAAGGTGGGGACATTTTTAGCAATAAAGGTGAAAAATGGGGACATTATTTAATAATTACCCTTTTAAAGGAAAGTGTATTTTCGTCATTTCACAATTTTTAATTGAGAAAATGGATGAAAATTACCTTTTGTGTAATAAAATGTGAAAATAATGGTGAAAATGTCAAAAAAATGAAAGGTATGAACGTTTTCTCCAATAACCATGAAAGGTGGGGACTTTACGTGCTAGTTACCCTAAACACAAACCAAGTTCACAAAGTTTCAAGTGGGAATCAAACCACGTGGGCCCATTTGCATATAAAAATACGTGTGTGTGTATATATAATACTAAAAAAATATAATTAATAAAAATAAATATTTGTTAAGTCGCGTCGAACTAACAAATAATAGTAAGCTTGTAAGTTATTTTTCTTCATACTTTCTTTTTTCCTCCCACGTTATCGTTTTCCTTCCTCTTTTCCTTTTTAAGACCGCGACAACAGATTAAAGATGATTTCTTCATTCAACCTTCATTTTCCTAATACAAATTAATGGTTTCAAATTTCAGATAAATTAAAATATTAAATAAAAGAGTTTGAATATATATTTCAAATAAAACTCAATAAATTTGAATTGAAATCATTTTTGGAGATAACATATGTTTGGTAGTTGATCTACAAAATTGAAAGTAATTTATAGTAAAACTTTTCAAAACCTTATTAGCTTTCACAAAAACTTTTCACAACAATTAGTAAGTTTTCTATGATTGTTTTGAGCTAAGAATATGATCGACTCACATGCACATAGGAGGGCTATCGAGTTGTGAGTGGGGAGATGGAGAAGACTCGAATACATTTGAAATAATTTCGTTTAGACAACTTAATCATTGTGCAAGACAAGCGAACCGAATAACTATCATCATCGTCCTTAACTCATGATAAATCAAATTATGATACTATCTGTGAGTATGCGTGATTAAAAAATATATATTTTTCAAGCTGCGTGCATACTAAGACTATTCACTTTTCTCGGTCAAAATTTTCAAGCATACACAAGTTGAAAATAAATTAATAAAATAAAAAACACTTAGCAAGCTCAACGTACATCCACATAGGAGGAATATCGAGGGGTGAGAGGGAAGATGGATAAGATTCAAATATATTAGAAGTAATTTCGTTAAGGCAGCTTAGAAATTATGCGCGATGAACAAACCAAATACCTAGCATCATCCTCAACTCATGATAAATGAAATTGTGATACTGAATGCTAAGAAAAACAATATTTTCAACGTGCGTGTTAAAAGTAATCATGTGCTTGCATGCTAAGACTACTCATTTTTCCTAGTCAAGATTTTCATGTATACACAAAGGTGAAAAGAAATTAAGAAACCACTTAGCAAGCTCAATGCACATGCACATAGGAAGGATATCCAGTGGAGAGAGAAGATGGAGAAGACTCAAATATATTAGAAGTAATTTCGTCAAGGCATCTTAGCCATTATGTACGACGAGCGAACCAAATAACTATCATCATTGTCTTCAACTCGTGATAAATGTAATAGTCATAGAGTGAGCTTGCGTTTTGAAAAACATAATTTCGAGATGTGTGCTGAAAGTAATCACGTGTGTGCGCGTTCGTGACTAGTCATTTTTTCCCATCAAAATTTTCAAGCATACACAAAGATGAAAAGAAATAAAAAAATATATATTAAAAAGCCACTTAGCAAGCACAACGCACGTGCACATAGGAGGGTTATCGAGTGGTGAGTGAGAAGTTGGAGAAGACTCAGATACATTTGAAGCAATTTCGTCAAGGCAACTTAGCCATTAAGCACGACGAGCGAACCAAATAACTATCATCATCGTCCTCAATTCATGACAAATAAAATTAGGATACTATATGTGGACATGCGTGCTAAAAATAACCACTATGCGTGCTTTCTAAGACTACTAATATTTTTTTTCAGTCAAAAATTTCAAGCATATATAAAGGTTAAAAGAAAAAAACAGAAAAAAAAAAATAAATAAAGGCACTTAGCAAGCTCAAGGCTAACGCACATAGGACTATTGAGTTGTGACTGAGAAGATGGAGAAGACTCAGATACGTTTGAAGCAATTTCGTCAAGGCAGCTTAACCATTATGCACGACGAGCGAACCAAATAATATCATCATCGTCCTCAACTCATGATAAATAAAATTGCGATGCTGCTTGTGTACGTGTGAGAATGCAATATATAAAACAATATTAGATGGGAAAGAAAACATACAGATAGAAAAAGAAATTCACCACTTCCTTCTTATCTTATGACTTGTATTGTAGGAAAGTGTGGTGCAAATTTATAGTGGCAGTACTGGCTTGGGCACCAAGCCATGGGATATTTATATTCAAAGCCTTAAAGCGAAAAAATCGTAATTTCACTATTCAAATAATGAAAGAGTAGGGTTCTATTATATTACTCAAATGAGAGACGCTACTTCTCCCGAAACAACCAGTCTTTTCCTACTCAAAATGCGAAAGTAGGTAGATTGTGGGTCGTTTGAATAGTTTACTTGGATTCAATAATTCCTCATCGTGTCATCATGTGCACTAATTTTATTTTGAAAGCACAATATTTTTTATTATTCTTTTACTCAAAAGTGGTTTTCGGGATAATATTTATTTTAGTAATTTTTGTAAAGTTTGACTAAAACATTTTGTGTAAACCTTTTTATATTTAAACATAATTTTCTAAGATTATAATTTACTCTTTTTGATTAAATTTCTATGAAAGTGTTGAGAAGAAAATGAAAACTTAATTAAAAGCAGCTTATTATCTGTTTGGCTTATATATAATCCAGCAAACGTTCTACAAACTTTCTTATGATATGAAAGAATGATAGGGATATTGGATGCTTCATACTTTCCAAATCCCTCGTTTACAACGTTTTACTTTTCGTCTTCCTCTTTTATAATTCGTCGGTAGTATTTTAAAAAATAATAAAAAGATATTTAACTTATCTTTTCGTCAATTATAAAAGTAATAAATTTAATCGATGATATCGACATCTTTCTTTGAATGATCATTCTATTTTATTAAAATTAGCGACGGAATTTTTAATAGTTATTTTATTCATTATTTTTTTATAATTTTAATAATTTATTTACGGGCAGAAATATATCGGTAATTGATTTTATTAAGACAGTTTTTTCCTTAAAAAAATTGGAGGGAGTTTTTAAAATTATCAGTGATAATCGTAACATTCTTTACTTCATCACTTTATTTAGTGATATAATTTATGATAAATAAACTAAATTTATTATAATAAGTTTTTTCAGTTATTACCCACAAAAAATCAAATTTGGAAGTCCATCTGTAACATTCTTGGAACTTAGGCAACCGCCTTACTTGACTGGATTTTTTGTCCAAAAAGAAAGGTTTGTCGATGTTTACCTCGAAATTGAGATGGACAAATTTCTCCAATCTAATCAGGATTCTTCCTTCTAAAATTTTCTAAATTTCTTACTTGAGCGAAAGTAAGGAGAGAAATGACTATTTGAAAAGAGAATGTATTCAATTTTTCATTGAGTAGTTGTTTTGTTTGATACGCCACATTTAATTGCAGTTAAACTCCTATCATTTATTTCCATAACTTCTTTCCGTCAAATTCTTATCTTCATCATTCCTTTAATTAGTACCCCTCGTCCTTAATTATGATTTATATCAAAATATTTTGTTTCCGTACTTTGAAACGAGGAAAAAAAATATTTTTTGCACTTTTTTTATTTATTTTATAGAAATATGATATAAAAATAAGTCATTTTACATCATTTCAACAGATTTTTGAATATGAAACTGTTATCAAATACAAATGTTAACTAATGAAAATTTTGAGGATAAGAGTGACATGAAAAATCTTTAAGGACATAAATGATATAATGAGTAAAAATTAAGAACCTTATGTGCAAATTAAAATGTGGTGTGCATATATATTTACTATTTTTCATATCCTTCTTTATTCTTAATTATGTCTATTTATAGATTTCTCACGAAACCTTGAGGGTGATTAGGTCTTTTTCCATTAATGACGCATGGCAGCTTTGATGAGTGAGCTTTTAGGTGAATATGTTACATTTTCACATTTTATTTACCATGCCACTTGCTCCTCACCTATGGGTCGTGAAGTCATGTTTAAATATGCTTATTATTATTATTATTATTATTATTAGGGTAATTAGCGCAAAGCGTTCTTACCTTTGACGATGTTTGTGGAAATCGTCTCTACCTTTGATTTCTTGGCGCATAACGTCTCTATCTTTCACATTCTTTGCGC
>CAIGRK010015852.1:0-10892 GCA_903798315.1 Fraxinus greggii | reverse complement strand
AATTATACTAATCAAACACACTTAATTAACAATTCCCTGTAAAATATTTTCTTGGCAATTATTTTCCCTGGAATTCATTTTCTTTCCACCCATTTTCCATCCTTGCAATCAAACGGACCCTAATTGTAAATGAAATTGAAGAATAAAGGACTATTCACAAGCCCATTGGAAAGAGGCTAAATTTGAAGAATTTTTAAACAAAAAAAAAAACTTTTAAAAAATCCATGCTGAGATAACATATAATTGTAAAATTGAATAAGAATAAGAATAAATATTAAAACAATCAGTAAAATTAAGCAACATTGCAAAATATTCTTTAATTCTTCATTATCAGGAAAAATGTAATAAACATTAAAGTTTAATAAAATCTGAAAAGAACATTATCAAAGGAAGGTAACGTAACGTATTGAAACGTCTTTCTTATTATTATTTTATTTAAAAAAAGCAGCGTATTCATGCGGTGCGGAGATACACGGTGTCTCCGGGTTGTGCGGAAACACGGGGAGATACCGTGTCTCCGCACAGCACAGAGACACCAAGCCCGTATCTCCTTACTCATGTCTCCGCGTTGTGCAAAGACACAGGAGACACTGTGTCCTCGTGTCTTCACGTTATGCGGAGACACGGGGTGACACGAGCTCGTGTCTCCGTATTGTGTGGAGATACTAGGAGACACAACCTCGTGTCTCCGCGCTGTGCAGAGACACGGGCAGACACAGGCCCTTGTCTCCGTGTTGTGTGAAGACACGGGGACACCCCAATCGCAAATTTTAATACTTCAAACTTCTTTTATGCCACAAATTTTAGCAGAGACACGGGCAGACACAGGCCCTTGTCTCCACGTTGTGCGAAGACACGGGGACACCCCAATCGCAAATTTTAATACTTCAAACTTTTTTTATGCTACAAATTTTTTCTAATTATTATTACTTAAACTTCTTCATCTCCTAATTAGTTTTAACAAAATTCAAATTCATTAAAAATTACAGATTTAAAAGAACCACAAATCCTACACTTAGAACGAACACGTATTGCCTTCCTGAAGAAGCTCGCACTCGTCCTCATCGAGCATATATTCTGACTATCTATTATTGGTTCGATGAATGTTTACACAGTCAGATTTACAATAGAGGGGAAAAATGAAAAAAAAAATAACATTACTGATATATATAAATTAAAAACCTTTTCTTCTTCTTCTTCTTCTTCTTCTTCTTCTGCATGTCCTCGTCACTCGTCACTGGGAATGATGTTGCAGCGATCTTACCTTATAACAGTAGGAGAATAAACCTGAGAAAATTCAGGTTCAAGGAGAGCGAACAAATCCTCTGGGTTTTTTTTGATTTTGTTTGTAGAGTGGAAACTAGGTTTGCTTCTTCAATATAATAAGGAGTATATGAAGATATTTATAAAATATCAACAGCAACTGGACAGCTATATGAAAACATTTTCATTTAAACTGGATTATGAATGGTGCTAATGTGAACAGGAGTGCTACAAAAATGAACAGTTAACAAGGGATTCCCTCTTTTATATGTGAATAAAAAACAATTTCTTCTTCTTCTTTTTTTTTCTTCTTCTTCTTCTGCATGTCCTCGTCACTCGTCACTGGAAATGATGTTGCAGCGATCTTACCTTGTAACAGTAGAAGAATAAAAGTGAAAAAATTCAGGTTCAAGCAGAGCTAACAAATCCTCTAGGTTTTTTTATTTCGTTTGTAGAGTATAAATCAAGTTTGCTTTTTCAATATAATAAGGGGTACATGAAGATATTTATAAAATATCCACAACAACTAGATAGCTATATGAAAACGTTTTCATTTAAACTGAATTATAAACAGTGCCAAAGTGAACACGAGTGCTAAAAAAATGAACAATTGACAGGGAATTCCCTCTTTTACAGTAGAGGGGAATACTCTCATAGGTTCCAAAATTTATAACTCCACTGGCGGTTATATTATTGCTATTGTTATGAAAAGAGAGAAAANAATCCTCTAGGTTTTTTTATTTCGTTTGTAGAGTATAAATCAAGTTTGCTTTTTCAATATAATAAGGGGTACATGAAGATATTTATAAAATATCCACAACAACTAGATAGCTATATGAAAACGTTTTCATTTAAACTGAATTATAAACAGTGCCAAAGTGAACACGAGTGCTACAAAAATGAACAGTTGACAGGGAATTCCCTCTTTTACAGTAGAGGGGAATACTCTCATAGGTTCCAAAATTTATAACTCCACTGGCGGTTATATTATTGCTATTTATTTATTTATTTTTTAACGGTTATATTATTGTTGTAAATTCCATTTTATTTTGTATTCTTAATTACCACGTGGAATCCTATTTGCCCGTGCAGCCCAAGTATCCTCTTTTGACTTCCATCGGTTACAAGTCTTCTGTCAAGAGTATAAAATTTCCAGTCAAATTTAACGGTGGGAACCGGGAATATTCTAATCAATCCGAGTATAAATTAGTTAGCCCGCATTAGGAGCCTTAGTCTGGAGTTTTCTGAGGTGGGTCTGCAAGAAAATGGAGAATGGTGGAGTGGCTTTTGCGCCAATAGTTGGCGTGGTTGTGTTTGTTTTGAAGGGGAACAAGGTGTTGTTGGGCCGGCGCCGCTCCGCCGTTGGCTACAACTCCTTTGCGCTGCCTGGTGGCCACCTTGAGTTTGGTGAGTTTTTTTTTTTAAACAAGTTTTAACACTGTTTTTATTGATTTATTGTGATTATGATAGTTAAGTATCATTTCAATTGATTAGGAGTGTTAAAAAGTGAAGCAAATTTGTGTTATAGGAAAAATAGGTTCTTGAAATGCAATGGAAACTTGTAAAATGACGGGAATAAGAAATCCCTTACCCTGGAAAATAATTCAACTTTGTGGCATTGAGATTTCCAAGGTTTAGCTTACGACCCTACTACTCGTCATATTTGTATTATTATCCGTATCACACTTGACTGTGAGAGTCATGATTATGTTACCACGAAACAACATTTGCTATAGCACATGACTTCGAAAGTGACGATGATATTACTCACGTGAGAATCATGCTATATTGCCAAAATTGCTATCTTCCTTGACATAATTGTCTAAAAAATAGTTAACTTTTGCATCCAATTATTTGTCGTCATCGCTGCATCTATCAAATAGGTGGGTAATAATTTCTGGCAAAGTGGCTTAACTCCTTATGTATATATTTAGCTTCTGACTCCTCAAAAAAAAAAACATTAAGACGTTGGGTCTTCAATTAGAGTTCTTTCTCCAGTAGGATGGCCATGATAATTTTGAATCATGGGTACATGAATATTTCACTGGAAACAAATTTTAAGAAACATTGGAATTGGGTTGAGTTTCTTTGAAACTTTTATAGTTGTTAAATGAATTTATTTTTATTCTTCCTTTTTGTTTATTTATGATTAGACATGAAATTGAAGCATGGAGACACACATTGAAAAACCTGTCATTGGTTTGGACCTTAATCTTGCAATTATATTCATCTATTTTGAGCAAATCAATTTTCAATTTTTCGATTTCATATTACTGCCCATTTTAGGAAACAGAGGCTTAAAACACATGTATCGGCATCTGCGTAAAGCATCAAGTTCCAGGGTTAAACTCGTGCATAATGATCTTGAACCTTTATAAACAGAAAACTTAAAATCTTGCCCCAGACTAAGATCTCAGTAAGACTTTTAAATCAAATTCGATACTGAGCAGGGAGAACAGTGGAATATGTGTTTCTGTTGTAAGATTGTGATAGATCATGAAGGCACATACATAATACAATAGTGCTAACACTTTCTGCAGAATTTTCCTCTAATTGTGTGTTCGTGAGCCTACTCTGAGACTTGGAGTTTTAACTCGAAAATTTTGTAAGATATTAAGGTGAATTCTCTATAGACCTTATTCAATCCAGTTGTGCAAGCCGAGCAGAAATTTCTCCACATACTTTCAACTACGATTGCGATATAGTTTATGCCCACTACAATTGCGACATAGTAAAGTGAATACAAAGATTTGTGGTAAACCCACCCTCTTATTTAATTTGGGTTTAAAACAACAGATTACCTAACCAACCTCTCTATTGAACAATTCTCTCTTGAAATATGAGAACACAAGTCCGAAACACTAACGGGGATCTCATTTATTTTTCTCTATTGAAGCTCTTTCCTCGCTTGAAAATCGAAATAGTAAAGGGGTCTTTTTGTAGGAGAAACAGAAAATTGAAGTTTCTCCTTGTTTTGGTGCATAAGAAGCCATCCAAAAATGGCTTTATTCAGTTCATGTTCCATCTATTTCAATCTTTCTTTTGCTTTTCAGGGGAAAGCTTTGAGGAATGTGCAGCCAGGGAGACGAAGGAAGAAACTGGACTAGACATTGATAAAATTGATTATTTAACTGTCACCAACAATGTCCTCTCGACAGAAGTAAAACCACTACATGTAGTTGCCATCTGCATGCGCGCAGTCCTGGCGGATCAAAATCAAATGCCTCAAAATCTCGAGCCTGATAAATGTGATGGTTGGGATTGGTATGACTGGAACGATCTCCCCAAACCCCTTTTCGGGCCATTGGAAACTATGGTGAGGAATGGTTTCAATCCTTTTTCCCACCAATCAAAATGATAATCGAGATTCAGAACCTGAGATGTGAGACATGGCCAAAGCTGCTGTATTTTGGCCCATTTCTGCATTCTTTCTTGAATTTATGAGCATATAAACTAGGATTCGACCTTTCTATAACCTTCCTTGCAATTGGAAAATGAGCATGCCTGTTTATCTCTTCTAGAAGTAATGTAGTTAGGTATGATAGGTTAGCTACATGTACCTATCAATGTTACTTCCTGATATAGCCATGAAATTGGAAGTTCACGAAAATGTTAAATTTCATGGCCTTGTTTTGCATTTTATTGAATATATTTGCTTAAAGTCATTGCTTCTTCTCAGCTAACTGGTTTAATTTCAATAGACCTTTCTATTAGCATACTCGAATAATGCAGAGCTTGATTGTCGATAGTGATGCTATTATGGGTAGGCAAGGTGAGTCACAAGGCCCTGTTTAGTTGGGAAGTAATATTTAAACGGAAAGCATATTGTTTTAAAAACGTTCATTGATTCATTCTTTCTATTCAATTATTTCACAAGAAGAATCTGTTTGCATATTATTAATAACTGATAATCTAAAAGTGTAACGATTTTTCTATTTTGTGAGTTCGATCTTGTAACCACAACACGCTCTTCAAGCCACCGTCTACCTGAATATTCTGTAAGATGACTACACGAGTTGAACCTTTGTAATCGAGAAACTGTTAAGACACAGGTGTCAAGAACGATAACATAAACGAAAAACTCGAGATCAATCAGAATAAAGTTAAATGTCTTTGATTAATAAAAATGAACTACTAAAACAATGGTTGAGGTCTTGGGTCTTTAAACACATTTCTCAACAAGCTCAACTATCAAGAAGTTCAAAGGACAAAGGTGAACCACTACACTATTTCCCAAACAAATTACAGCAAACGAGAATTAAAGGAACGTGAAAAAAAGAGGCAAGATTAATGAAATAATAGTGCTGAAACCATGTGCAACTACCACTGCGTCGAGGTTTCATGACTTGTGGACACTGCATCATCGTCCCCAGGCAAGAGAAGTTATGTCCTCAAATCTTGCATGTATTTTCATCTCTGACTTGTAATGAAAATCTACTTGTTCAGAAAGTAGCAAAACCCCTTAATCAAGCCAAACATGTGGACCGGTCCAAGCTAGTCCAGGATTACCTTTAAAACTTTAGGCTCAGTTAAAGCAACGGCGTGCTTTAATGGCTTTCGATTATACATCCTGATTCTGTCTTGTTATTTTCGATCTCCTCCATCGGCTCATTGATTTGAGCATGAGACCCTGCAATCAAACCGACAACTGGGCACTCAACTTCATTGTAAGACCCATCTCAAATTATCACAAATTCTATAACCTCAATGCAGGACCCATTAACCACTGAAATCAATTCAAATGGCTTCAAGGAAGGTTGAGATTTCTTTTGTAACAATCTCCTTCCCTCCTACTTTCCCACCTTAAAATCAATTCTTCAACAATATCTTCAATATGGTTTTGTGAATGAGCATCTCCATCTCTAGATTCATGCATTCCATTCCCCCAGATCATTTGCTTTTTCTCTTCCCATTCTACTTAAATTTTCATCAGAATTTATTCCATCATTGGAAATTAAAGGTGATGGAATCAATCATTTCTTTAATTTCATTTGATTCATCAACCGTGTTGATTTCAGCTGTTGTCACTGGATAAGGAAGACGAGATTTGTTTATTTTCATCAGCTTTATCCAAAATGGATAATGTATCCACCATAATCTCATCAATTTTCAACAGTAGATTGATGTGGGATTCTGAAATTCATCTATCAGAAACTTCCACTGTTATACTATTAATCGAACCAAAGTATAGTAAAATCGAGAATATGACTAGAAAAATCACAAGAAAAGCAGATTTCCTTTTATTGATTTCTGAATACACTTCCAAAGGCATCAAAGTGAAGTGAACAACAACTAGGACTCAGACTCAAAATTATACCCGTCTATATAGCCAAAGAAACCCCAAATCCAGACCCTAAAGCACTCCTTTATTGATTAAAGGAAGCCACAAGGATCGTGCAACTCACACTCTTTGTTGTTCAAAAGTTGATGAAGAACAAAGAAAACCAGAAACAAGAATAATCTACCAAATGGAAGGCTCGAAAACAATTATGAATCGCTATCCTCAACAATATTTGTCACCACCGGGACTCTTCCACAACACACTCAATGTAGAGATTTCACGAAGTTAACTAGAAGCATCAACTTATAACCAGAGGTTTGTAAGAAGAACACGAAGAGAGGAGAAAAATAATCTAGAAACCAAACCCAAATGGCAGAAGACCAAAAATTAACCTAATGGGGGCAACCAAGGGTTATATTTATACCCTCTTTACCAGTCATTGATCAGATTTTGATCTGACGGTCCAGGGGCTTCATAGGTATAAAAGAAAACATGTTGAGTTGCAACCTGAAAGTGTCAAACTTCAAACTATGCTTTTATGCAATGGATTCGGGTTTTTAGGTCAGGCCATGTTATTGGGCAATTGCTTTTAAGGGAGTTTTAGGCTTTAGTCCATATCAACATCGCCTCAATGGAGATAGTTGACATTACAGCCCAAATAAATCTGAACCTTGATGCCAATGGACTTCCAACAGCACGAAAATCATCATGACAGTAAAGAGAAACATGATTTAAACTTAGATAGAGGTAATACCTCGGTTTCCATATTTGAAGGATCGAATTGTGTAGGAATTTTTTCAAGAAAAAATAAACAGAGGAGGAGGTATTTGAAGGATCGAATTGTTCCATATTTTAAGGAAAATTCTTACACAATTCTATCCTTCAAATACTCCCTTCCTTAACCTCATAGATCCAATTGCAATCTACTACAGATTTACCTTGGGGGTTAGGAACAAGTGCCCAAGTCTTTCTTGATCAGAGAATCCATTTCCTCACTCCAACAAACTCCCACTTGTAGACTGATTACAATTAACAGCTTCCTTAAAGGTTTTATGTTCTTTATAGACCAGGTTTTAATAAGGTAAAACAGAGAGAAGGAGATATAGTCATTGTATCTTATAGGTTCTCTTATACTTCTTCTGAACATATCCCTAGCCAACTGATAATCATTCAAATCATTGCGTTGGCTAGACTGACTACTCGCACTTTACTCCAATTTCACTTTGAATAGGAGAATATACAGGTTTAGGATCCTAGTGATCTGTACAAGCAGGATCTGAGATCCCAACTCCACCTCGAACCTTGTCTCACTTGAAGGTTCAGGTTCAGGCCCCTTATTTTTAATAAACATGGCATTTCTTCATTAAATGTAACATCTCTACTTGTTATTTATCTTATAACCCCTATGATCTCTAGCCCATAACCTATAGCCTTTGATACCTTCAGGATAGCCTAGGCAAACACACTTTTGAGCCCTTGGCTCAAGTTTTCCTATATTATAGTGAGAATATGCAGCACAATAAAAAAACTTTCAAGTGAGAATAATCTGGATGTTTTCGAGACCAACTCTCCTCAGGAGTTTTAACTTCCAATGCACTAGAATGTGTCTTATTAACTATATAAACTGCAGTAACCACAGCTTCATCCCACGGGACCTTAAGAACCTCTAATCCCAATATCATACACCTGACCTTATCTAACCAGGTCATATTCATCCTCTTCGCCACCCCATTTTGTTGGGGTGTGTGGGGAACAGTCTTACACCTGAACATGCCACTTTCTTAGTAGAACTGATCAAACTCAGAATTACAAAATTCTAGTCCACTATCAGTTCTCAACACTTTGATCTTTCTAGCCATTTCATTTTCAATCAATATTTTCCAACTTTTAAATTTATCAAAGATTTCAGACTTGTGTTTTAACAGAAAACCCCATCATTTCTCGAAAAATCATCAATTATAGAAAGAAAATATTTGTTCCCCATTGAGTAGCAGTGGAAACAGGGTCTCACAGGTCAAAATGAACATATTCATGTAAAGAAGTAGATTTATGCGTTCCAGAATTGAAATGCAGTGTGCAGTGTTCACAGAAAGAAATTTTTAAGATTGTCTTTTCCAAAAACTCCCTTTTATATAAATTGTGAAGTCCTTTCTCACTTACATGGGCTAATATCCTATGCCATTTCAAGGTGGAATCAGGTTCAGCACTAGAAGCTTCAGTAGTATTTTCAAATATTGTTTCATCTCTAGTGACATAAATCCCATTTTGCTTGACTCCCTTGAAGATGACAAGTGAGCCTTTAGTCACTTCATCATGCTATCTCGAATCTTACCATACTGAACTAGATCATTCAAACCCCCCATAGAGATTAAGTTCCTGTTGATTAAGGTACATATTTGACTCTTTCTAATGTATATAAGTGTCAATTTTCAAATTTTAGAGTCACGTTACCTATTCCTCTACTTTGCAGGCAACATTATTTTTTATAACAACTTTCCTGGAACCAATGCCTTTCAGATGTCATATGAAAGGTACAACTAGAATTCAAGATCCATTCTTTGATCCGATCCTTATTACCAGCATAATTTGCCGATTTCATATCAGAAGGCTCAGTGACCAAGTATACATCTGCTATATTTGGGTCAACTAGTTCAACCACATTCCCTTCATCTACTTTTTATCCTTTTGTTCATTTTTCTGCTTATACAGTCCTTAATGAAGTGCCCCGTCTTCTCACACCTATAACATTTTCTATTCTTCGACTTAGATTTAGACCTAGACTTACTCCTATACATATTATTGTTGTTGTTGTTGTTTTGGCTAATTTGATTTTCTAGTCCCACATTCTGCCTATTTTGCGATCTGCACTTAAAAAACAAATTTTCAGAGCTACCCTAAGGTTTTTTAAATTTTAGTTCCATTTCCTTACTCCTTAATGAATCTATTACAATTTCAGGAGTTAAGTGTGTCCTTTTCAAGTATGGCATTTAGGTGTGTATAACAGCCTTATATTCCTCAAGGACTTTCCTCTTCTATATTTGAATTAACTTGTTGAAGACATCCAAATTATCATCCAACTCCTTTTAAGGGGTCAATCCTGAACTAAAAAATCTCTCTAGCAAGAAAAATTTAGTTGGTAGGGTCTTAATCAAATACAAATCCTCTAATTTCTTCCACACTAGGCTGGTAAAATCTAATTTTCCTACCTTGCTAAGAACCTGCTCTAAAAGGTGTCACGACAATATAAACTGAAGTATGCACAGAATGCAGGTTACACTTAAACAACATATACAAGACAACAATTATTAGTAAGTGAAAGAAATGTTTGTGAATTGTGTATAAAACAGAAGACACACAAGGAGTTATTCAGAATCAACTGCCTACCTCCACCAGGGTTCCGTGAGAAGAATAAGACATAAAAATCACAAGAAAAACAAATTTCCTTTTATTGATTTCCGAATACACTGTCAAAGGCATCAAAGCGAAGTGAACAACAACTAGGGCTTAGACTCAAATTGTACACGTCTATAAGGCCAAAGAAACGACACACACAGACCCTAGAACACTCATTTTTTGTTTAAAGGAAGCCACAACGATCGTATAACTCACACTCTCTTTCACAACACACTCAGTATAGAGATTTCACGAAGTTAACTAGAAGCGTCAACTTTCAATCAGAAGTTTGGAAGAAGAACATGAAGAGAGGAGAAGAATAATCTGAAAACTAAACCCAAACGGCAGAAGACCAAAAATTAACCTGATGTTGGCAATCAGGGAAATAGATGCAAATGACCCAAATTATAAGGTAATATTTTCAAAATGGTGTTCGACTTTCTAAAATATTTGAAACTATCTAAAATAGGAAATATACGTTAATAATCCAAATAAAAAGTGAGTTTTCTAAAATAGGCGAAATAAAATAGAATGCTTCAAAATAGGTCTTTTTACTATTTCAAATTATGAACTACCTAATATACCCTTAATATAAAAATTTCAATTAAGTTATAAAACTATAGAAAAACTTCATTTAAGTCCCTAAAATATTGATTTGATTAATAAGATTTATTTTGATGAGAAAATCTATTAAGAATAGATTACCTAAAGAATATGAAAAATTAAAATTTAATTTATCATTAAGATTTTATATATCTATAATAAATAATACATTAAATTTAGACTTTTTAAAAGAATTTCTACAATATTGATTTTTAGATTTATTTGATTTTTGTTCGCTCAATAGTAGCACCCCCTTATTGGTATCAGAACTATAAAGATCATAAGACATATAAGAAATATATAAATATTACATATTATAAGATAAAAAGAGAAAATTAAAAGTTATAAAAAT
>CAIGRK010015805.1:0-15135 GCA_903798315.1 Fraxinus greggii | reverse complement strand
AAGGAAATATCAGTGAGGGTAACAGCTCGTTCGACAGTTGTTGAATGTGCTGTCCACCAATTTTGTACAAAAATCCACACACGTTCATCCAAAGCCTTAAGGAAAAGCTCTCATACGTACTTTCCAATAGGCATAGTTACTACCATTAAAATATGGCGGTACAGACAATGAACAACTCATCTAGACAATCAAATATGGGTCAGAAATCGAAATTAAGCTCTGATACCAATTGAGAAACGTAAGATTCGACCCAACTACACCTAGAGGGGGTGATTAGGTGATTAGTCAAACAATTCAATTTACCTATCTTGAAATACCCAGTAATAATAAAGCAGTAAAGAAATCAGTAAATAATACCAGAATTGTTCACGGAGAAACCCAACACAGGAAAAACTTCGGCCACTTTGCTAGTCAAAGATCCACTATAAACTGATGATAAAACTTACAGACTACCAGCAATGTTGACGACACAAGATTTCTGATCTCCTGTTTGAAGTTTGAAGCAGCTCTCCTGAAATGTGCACACCAACAACAATCCTGGCTCTTCTTTGTAAAACAGTCCTTCTGGAATGAGCACAGGAGCTTCAATCCTGACTCTTTATCAGTTTATTTTCTGTAGATCTTCCCCAAAANCAGAATTGTTCACGGAGAAACCCAACACAGGAAAAACTTCGGCCACTTTGCTAGTCAAAGATCCACTATAAACTGATGATAAAACTTACAGACTACCAGCAATGTTGACGACACAAGATTTCTGATCTCCTGTTTGAAGTTTGAAGCAGCTCTCCTGAAATGTGCACACCAACAACAATCCTGGCTCTTCTTTGTAAAACAGTCCTTCTGGAATGAGCACAGGAGCTTCAATCCTGACTCTTTATCAGTTTATTTTCTGTAGATCTTCCCCAAAAACTCCTCGTTCTTCAAATTCTTCTTTGATCTTCTACACAGCCAAGTTGACGAAATAATCTTGCAGCAGACCCAAGCGAAGAAACCAATTCAGTGTTTGATTTGATTGATTTGATGTTTTCAATGAAAAGTGCACATCGAATGGAAGGATTGAACTTTTGATCTTGTGTAGGATGTAGTCTCTCTTGAATATTGTATGTTCAATCTACTTTTTACAGAAAAATGCAGTGCCTCTATTTAATGTTGGACAAATTGGATTGTATGGGCTAATAAAAAATATCGGGAATCAAAATTAGGTCAAGCCGCATATCAACGTCGCTTGAGCGAAGTTGTTGGTCATTTTGTTCACAGAATCGTCAATTACAAAATATAACCTAACAGAAATGAGGGGGGTGGGGAACACACACACACACACACACACACACACTAAAGAATGCTAAGACACTGGTAAAACAACTATAAGTATAGTCTTTGTATTAGGCTAAGTCTTCATCATCAATGAAGGATTTGGAGGGTGATTGAGTTGAAGATGAAATAAGCTCAATCTCATTTATTTAGTTCATCTTTGGCAAAGAGAAAGTGAAAACCTCATAGAGCAATACAAGTGATAAGAGATTAAATCGATATACTCTGGATTTGGTATTGACTGTAATACAATGCTTTATGATTTGAAGTCCATAACTTGATTCAAGTAAAGTTGGTGGAACTGAGAAAGACTAATATATACACACTCAAAAGTTGAATATATATGTGAAGTTTTTGAAATAACTATTCATTCTTGTGTTTCATTAAATTATATGAAATTTGAGGTCTAGATATTTACTGAGGAAATATTGAATAGCATGTGTCCAGTAGAATATACATTTTTTTGTGTTAGTTATCTTTATTTTACTTTATTCGAGGACTAACAAAGGTTCACAAAATACAGACAACACAGAGAGTCTTCATTGTATCATGGAGGAGCATTTACATTCTCGAGTGCATCACTGAACTGGTAGGGAAAGTAACGTCATAAGGAAAGTGTCATCACATGTCTTGAAGTCGGTTTTGACAAAGTTCGGGATTGATACACTTTCCGACTTCTTTTGCTACTTCTTTCTCTTGTGATTTTTGAAGATTTCCCCCAACAATTTGGGGGACCATGGCCTAGTACATGTATTTAGAAAATCGTGTCCTATTAGTAGGCGCTAAGCCAATATACTTCATTATAGAAGGATTAGTCTTCTTTGGGGACAATGATAAGACTAAGTAGAAATTTACTGGAAGTAGGTGATCTGTCATACCCAACCGCTCCTTGGTTGAATATGGGGGAAAGAGTCGATCTGGGAGGAGGGATGATATGCTCCTTGGGATATGTAGGTTAGTTGGTGGAGAGGCCTCCTGTCATCCCTGAGGTCGGGAACACACCATAGTGAAGAGAGTGAAATAACAACCTCGGGATATGAAGCTCAATGGTAGTGATGGAAAAAAAAAACCTGCCCCGCAGGGTAAGGCGGGGATCGCAGCCCCGTCTCGGGTCACCCGTCCTGTGAAGAATAAAAAAAATTAATTAACTGGAAATTTTTGAAAAAAAAGGGGGTGGGAAATGGGGCAAGCCAGCACCCGCCCAGTCTTGCCATGTTTAAGGTGGGTCGGGCTGGCCGCGGGGCTCTGCCTCGCTGCAATCTCTACTCAGGGGAGGGATACTCCCCTTCCCTTAAGGTTGGAAAACAAAACTGTGGCATTGGTCCTTGAGACACAATATTCTTGGGTGGGTTGCGGATGAAATTTATTGCATTGTCAAATTCCATAATAGATGCATGAAAGTTGGTCTATGCATTAAAAATTTTGTTTTTCAAGATCCATTACCTCCAAATCTTAAATGTTTTGAATTCTTTTATTTTTATGGTGTGATTCAACTAGTACCAAAGGCCACCTTTTTTTTTTCTTAAGTCAAAACAAGTTATGTGTGTCTAACAATGCATATAGCTAAACATTTTAAATTATATTCACCAGTTTTTGTCGTAACATTAATAAAAATATTTGACCATACATGGCCGGTCTAATACGTATATTGTACCATACTTGGCTGAACAATGTGCATAATGGAAATTCTCTATTCACTGAAAACGTTTTTTCTCAAAATAATGCAATATGTTTGCTTGTATTGTTATAGAATTATAACGTATGAACCAAGAAGTACTTTTATCTATGTTAAATTGGAAAAATTAAAAGTTAAACAGTAGTAAAATTGGGGTGAGACGTCAATCTTTTATTGGAGGGACAGTCATTGCCATATGAATTGAGAGATCAGATGTGGATTCCGTGTATCCCTTACTTGAATGAATTTGACATATTACTCCTTTCAGTTTGCTTCAAATATTTCGTCGTTTCAAAAATTTGATAAACCTGAAGAGACATTTATATCATAATATTATTTTTATTTTCATTTCACTTTGTGATGTAGGAGTTGTACCTCTTAACAAGTTAGATTTTTTTTTTTTAATTTAAAAGCATAGATAATACAAAAATACACTTCGTGAGGTTGATATCATTCGAAAACCAAATGCTCCAAAGTTTCAAATTTTACAAAAATGTACAAATTGTAAGTATTAAGTCGTAAATCCAATCAATTTTGAACATAAACATTTTTAATATACAATAAATGCATTTTATTTATGGTAAATTTATGATTTAATTGAATTAATGAATTTAAATTAAATAATAGAGTCCGTAGATTCAAATCTTAGTAATTTTTTACTTATTTTGAGTTGTGGTTGTGAGATATAAATTATATGTGACTAAATTTTAAATCATTCGTGGTCGTAAGTAATAATGAGATACATATATCGTTATTACAGATATATAATCACGTGTGATATTTTTTACTTGTGAAGTAAGTAACTGATCTCAAAAACTAAAGTGTGGTGACACTTAAATGAATACGTGAATGTTTTGTTATAAGAACAAAACATTAAAGATCAACCAAAGAGATTCTACATGGATAATTATCTGAATGTAAGTGGCTAATTTTTAATAATTGGTAGTGCAACTAGTCCTTCAATTTGAGGTCATCATAGTGTCTTATATAAGGGCAGTCATACTTTGGTGATGTTGCTCTATTAAGAGTCGCTAATACGACATCGCTCGGGTATGTTAAGAATCATATAAAAGTTGTGAATGATCAATAGATGATTTGTCACTCCTAAATAGTAAGATATT
Source organism: Fraxinus greggii (assembly GCA_903798315.1). Classification (NCBI taxonomy): domain Eukaryota; kingdom Viridiplantae; phylum Streptophyta; class Magnoliopsida; order Lamiales; family Oleaceae; genus Fraxinus; species Fraxinus greggii. Next base: position 11,028 of record CAIGRK010015805.1, on the reverse strand, counting down.
ATGATTTACATTTCATTCAATTAAGTTAATAACGAAATTTTTGGTCAATGTGTATCATAAGTCGGAAAGAGTTTTCGACTTTCATTGATTTAATAGTGGGATGAAAGATATGATCAATAATCGAGATTGACACACTTTATATCTCGTAATTGATCGTGTCATATTTACGAAAGAATTATAGTTTCAAAATAAACGAATAAGTTTGAGTTTGTCATATCACCTGATTGATCATATTGACAAATGGATTATAATTTCACAGTATACGAACTAGTTCAGTTTTGTCATATCACGTAACATTTTTCGTCACATGTATTGTATTGATATATTGTTAGATGTCAATCTGAAACGACATTTATAAATTGATAATAAAATAAAAATGTATATTTTGATTTATCAATTGTGATTAGATCATAATAATAATTCACGTTAGTAGATATCGTGATAGGGAACTTAATTAGGCATACATAGAAGGAGAGTTAGAATTAATTAATTTATGGACCAAGTTTAATTAATTAGATTAATTAAATGTTGGAAGTCATTAAAATTAAGGGATGGACCAAGACCACTTAAACTTTTATTAATAAACTGTTAGAGTTTGAAAACACAACAAGACATTCCTAATCTTTCCAGTCCAAGAAAAGAGAAACTCTATTCTCTCATTCTTGCTTTCCTATGTAGATTATCGTTTGAGACTGGACAATTTGATAACTATGGTGTGGGAAGATCGTGATGGCTTGCGTACCAAGATTTGCAACGGTGTTTGCAGAATTTATCAGAAGTATTATTTTTTATCTAAACACAAAGCAAATCCTCGGTTTGAATTGAAATTATTTTGAATTTCACTGTGTAAGTATAAGTAAATTCTCAATAGTAGTATCAGAGCTTAATTTGTGCTTGTTAGAAACTATTTTTCTTCTTGGAACAATCAAAATTTGAATGTTAATATTTTTTTCTTCTATCTAACAATTTAGAAAAAAATATTTTCATCTTTAAAAATCTGTTTTTAAAAGAAAATTAATTTTTTTTGCGGAAAAATCGGATCTGAATGAGTCAGGGGAGGTAGCAGCACCGCCATCGTGAGGTCGTGAACACTGTTGGGCGCCTGGCCGCTTGCAAATTCAACAGCACCTTCAACGGTGTTTGTCATCACTGCAAGGGCAGCGCCGAGCATCGCTGTGGTACAAGGTAGCACTTACACTGCTGCAATCACGGTGCGCCTTGAGGGCGATGCATGGGTGCCGCTAGGCAAAAAAATGAGCAATTTTAGGCTTTAGGCATTTTGGAGATTGGGCCTCCCCAGTAATTTATGAAATTGTAGGGACCCTTCTACAATTATGAGATAGAGGTCAAGTAGCAATTTTGAAATAAGGACATATTCTGCAATTTTCGAAATGGTTTTGAATTTAAATTTGAAAAGGGTTTTAAATTGGGATTTTAAAAGATTTTACCAAAAATTCAATTTTGACCAGAAATTTTATTTTAATCTAAATTTCAATCTTGACCCAATCAAAATTTTATTTAAAATTCATGAATCTTCATATTATCCTAAATTAAGATCTTAATTCATTTAGAATTAGAGTTTGACTCTAATTTAATATTTAAGTATAATTTGATTTTAATTAAATTATATCATCCTGATATTTTTTTGGAATTAGAGTCGAACTCTAATTTGACATTCAATTATAATTTTATTTTAATTAAATTATCTCGTCGTATTTTTTTTTCCCTTATGGAATTAAAGTTGGACTCTAATTTTGTATTTAATTAGAATTTGATTTTATTTAAATAGTTTCGCCCTATAAATTTGGATTAGAGTTGGACTATAATTTGATATTTAATTAAGATTTTGCTTCAATTAAATAAACCGGCTAATAAAATCAATGTATTGGTTTGATTAATTAATTATTCCTATCATTTTGTCTAAATTAGTTTAAACAACTATAATTGCTAGAAACTTGAAAATGTTTGCATGTAATATTAGGCCCTTGTTTGAGCTCCATTATTTGGCAAATAATGCATTTTTGAATAGTAGATTGATGGAGAATGTATGATTAAAAATAAGAAAAATTTTTGGGTTTGAGTATAATATTATTTTATTGAAAATTGTGTGTTGAAAAGAAGATAGCGAAAAATATATATTGGAAATAATGTGGATCAATCAAGGGCTAGATATTATATAGGAAAACATTTATATGATGAATGTTTTATTAATAAATGATTATAGATTCGACCATATGGATGTATTGACTGGTTAGTTTAATTCTTGTTGCTTTATGGAACTACGAGTTTTTATCTATTTTGGACCTGCTAGTCCATATTATTATTGTTGTTGTTGTTGTGAACTTTCATACCAAAATCATTTAGGCATACGTACCAACTAGTATATGATACATATTGAAACTGAAGATGCAAGAAGAGGAGGAGACTATGGAGATGATGCATTGATATAAAGTCAATGTAATACCCCCTAGAACTATACCAACTAGTCTTCTTTATAGTTCGGGAAGACTAGATAATAATTAGTCCATAATCATCCATAATATTATACTTATCTATCATAAAAAATATATATAATTATTATGCTAAGACCTTTTGCATGATAAATTCCTCGCTAAAATATTAAGTCAATTTATTATTCGTCTTCCATCATTATAGTGAAAAATCAAAGCCCTCAATCGATTTCAACTTGTTGAGTACACTCAAGATTGGTTTATTAGGGATATATTTGACCCTATTAAATATTAGATATTTTTTAATGATGAGTTCGACTTTACAAAAAATTATCTTTTGTTTAGTACACTCAATGAGATAAATTTTAGATGTATGATCTAGAGTTGTATGTGAAATGTAATTAATAAAATTATGCCCAAATGTTTTATTAACGCTTATCGAGTACACTCAAATTCTTAATATGACAAATTGGATCCTAGCCCACTAGAAATTAACTAAGGATTCCATGAATTTATGTGAGAGGGTCATAAATTTGAGTTAAACTGTGAAAACATAATTAATTTAATAAAATATTGTGTTAAATTAATTGATGCAATTACATATATTATTCTTTTATTTTCGTCATTTACATTTATTGAATTATGAGTAATCATATGAATTTGAGTGGTATAATGGATACCAACAACCATGCCAAATCTTATTGATTAGCACGTAATCTTAGAATTGTTCTCAAGTATAAGAAAATTTGTTATGTCCTTAAATAGCCATCTCTAGGGACATCTGCTAATGACTCGACTAAGGAGGTGGATGCTATAATAAATGCAATGACGATGATATTACTACAACATATGTAATTCTTGCGGTTATATTACTTGAGTTACAAAAGCAACATGATGGTATAAATACTAACACAATGATTTTTCATCTCAAGGAGTCGAATAATGAATAATTACGTGGGGAAGGATATGAAACTTTCAAGCAACTATATCGGTGCATAATGACAGAAGGATCTTAGTCAGTGCTCATGTACTGAAAATGTTGACTACATTGAGAATTTATCTCAATTTTGAGTTCAATCATGAACCATGAACAAAGTATTGACTTGGATCTGCAATTTCTGCCAAAGAGTTATTCACAGTTCACTATGAATTTCAACATGAATAAACTCGAGTGCGCACTCCTTGAGTTGCTGAACTTCCTTAAGACTCTTGAACCCAATGTCAAAGCTAGTAGTGGGAATGTCTTAGCCATTCATTCCTCTAAGGTACTAAGAGGATGTCTAAATGTGCTTTGGAAAAAATCTAAGATGGTTAAGGCAATCAAAGCAAATAAGGACATTATCAAATCTGATGACCTTTGATATCATTGTAGAATGACTTGTCATTAAAAGAGAAACTGCCAGGCTTATGTCTACTTCGTTAGCTTCTTGGGTATTAGATACCAAATATGAATTTCATATTTTTATAAAAATGTAGAAATTAAATAAAAGTAGACTACTGCAAAAGGGAGAATTTAACCTCTTGAAAACGAGCAAATATTGATGCATTGCCCGTAAAAGCATTCTTTTTTGCCATTACCTTTAAGCTTAGTATTAGAATTAGAGAAATGTGATTTTGTTCACACCATTACCATGAACATTAGCTAAATTTCATGTTTGAATATGAATTATTTTAATGTTAAGGACAATTGTTATTCCTTTTATCTTGATGATAAGATCTTAATGGTTGTTGTAGATTACAAAATGACATTTATATTTTAAATACTAAGTACTCTATAGTGAGTGTAGAAATCAAAATACACAAGAGTGATAACTTAAATATTACCTATATTTGACATTACAGGCTTGGTCACATAAATGAAAAGCATATTTCCAAATTATATAGAGATGGATATTTAGGGTCAAATGATTTTGAATTATTAGACAAATGTGAATCATGCTGTAAAGTAAGATGGTCAAATTTTCTTTTACTTGAAAATGAGAAAGAGCTGCACAATTACTAGGTCTAATAAATAGTGATGTATGTGAACCCCCATTTATTAATGCTAGATGAGGTTTATCTTATTTCATCACATTTACTGATAATTATTTCAGAAATGGTCATGTATATTTGATAAAATTCAAGCATGAAACTTTTAAAATGTTCAAAGAATCCAAACTAGAAGTAGAAAAGCAATTAGATAAAAATATTCACAAACTAAATCTGATCGAGGTGAAAAATATTTTAAAGGTAAATTTTTAGATTATCTAAAAGAGAATGAAATTATCTCGCAATGGACTCCGCTATATACATTGCAACATAATGATGTCTCTGAAAGAAGGAATTGCCATCATTAGATATAATGCGATTAATAACGAGTCGTGCAAACCTCCCAAGTTGTTTTGGGGACGAACTAATTGCAGCATGCTACATCATACTCTCGATTAGAAAGTAGAGATTCTTGAGGACATGTAAGCTCCATGTAAATCTTGTAGGATCATTCGACCTTCTACAAAGTACAAATCCATGATTACTAATCAAGTATCACTAATCGAATGATAAACCTATTAATTAAAGATGTAAAGTCAAGTGTTGACTCAAACATATGATGGAGGACATGAAATTTGAGATCAACTCGATTTATGTAAACAAGGTTGGACCTTGGTCGACCTACTTGATGGGGTAAAACTCATAAGCTATAAATAGGTTTATAAGAAAGAGGTCGACATGATGGATGTAAGCATCCGTATATACAAAGTAAGGTTAGTAGCAAAAGGATTACAAACAAAGAAAAAGAATTGACTTTGATGAAACCTTTTCACTTACAACCATACTTAAGTCCATTCGGATCTTGCTTGTAATAGCTCATACCATGACTATGAGTTATTTTAAATGGATGACAAAATTGCATTCCTTAACAGGAACTTACAAGAGGAAGTGTACATGACACAACTCGAAGATTTTGAATCCAACTATGCTTACAACAAACTTGATCAATCCATATATGCATTGAAGCGCTTCTTCAAGCTAGAATTTTTGGTTTGATGAAGAAATAAAAAAGTTGGATTTTATAAAAAAAAAAAGGTAGATGAACCGAGTGTTTATAAGAAGACAGTGATAGCAAATCTCAATCAAGTTATGTATTTACTTTATAAAGCGGTTAGTTGAAAATGTTCTAAACAAGAAAAAATTGCTAATTCAATAGAAGTCTAATACATCACTAATTCGAAGTAGCAAAGAGTTGTGGCCTAGTTCAAGAAGGTCATTAAAGAACATGAAGTAGGTCCTAAAATTGTTTTTTCACATACCTTTGTATTGTAATAACAATGGAGCCATCGCGCAAATGAAGGAATTAAATTCTCATCAATGATCTAAACATGATTAAGGTGGTATCATCTCATCGGAGAGATAATACAAAGAAATGACATAAAGAAAGAACGAATTCCAAGAATTGATTATATTGTAGATCCACTCATAAATAGTTGTCGCAGTATAAACATGATTGTCATATAGACTCTTATGATATTAGATACATAAGTAATTTGATTTAGTGCAAGTGGGAGTTTGTAAGTGTTATGTCACGGGTTCAATCGATTTTGGAATAAGCACTTTTAATATATAATTAATGCATTTTATTTATGGTTAATCTATTATTTAATTGAATTAGTGTTTTATTAAGTTAAATAATAGAGTTTGTAGATTCAAATTTGAGTAATTTGTTAATTACAAAGGGTTATAATTGTGATATATACAAATTACATATGATTGAATCTTAAATAATCCGTGGTTGTAAGTAATAACGAGATATGAATATCGTTATTATGGATAGATCATTACGAGTGACATATCTTACTTGTGAAGAAAGTAGCTGATCTCACAAACTAAAGTGTGACGATACTTAAATGAACACGTAAATATTTTGTTATAAGAACAAAACAATGGAGACCCGTCGAGAGATTTTATAGGGATAACTATCTATATGTAAGTGGTTAATCTCTAAGGTACGGTTGTAAAATTGGTTTTCAACTTGAGGTCATCATAGTGCTTTGTATGAGGGCAATTATATTTTGATGATGTTAGATGTTGCTCTGCCAAAAGTTGTTAATACAGCAACATTTGGGTATGTCAAAAATCATACGAAGGTTTTGAATGATCAATAGAGGAATTGTCACTCTTAAATAGTAAGATATTATGATTTACATTACATTAAGTTAAGTTAATATCAAAATCTTTAACGAATGTGTATCATAAGTCGAAAATGGTTTTCGAATTACATTGACTTAATATTGTGATGAAAAATATGATCAATAATTGAGGTGACAAGTTTCATATCTCGTAATTGATCGGATCATATTAACGAAGGTATTAAATTCATAGTAAACGAATAAATTTGATTTTGTCGTACCACGTGACTTTTTCGTCACATGTATTATTCGACATATTGTTAGATGTCAATCTGATAAGACGGATGTGAGTTGATAATAAATTAAAAATAAGTATTTTAATTTATTGATTGTGATTAGATCATGATAATAATAATTCATTTTGTTAGGTATCGTGTTTAATAACTTAATTGGTCATACACAAAATGAGAACTAGAAGAATGGTGTCATTAATTATTTGACAAATTTTAGATATTTGTATTATTAATTAATTGCGTTGTTTGTTAATAGGTCCAAGTTAATGAACTGAATTAATTAATTTATGGACCATGTTTAATTAATTACATTAATTAAATATTGAATTGGATTAAGTATAAGGAACGGACCAAACCCACTTAAACTTCTATTAATAAATCGTTAGGGTTTTGAAAACACAAAAAGACATTCATAATCTTGCTAGCACAAGAAAAAAGAAATTATATTCTTTCATTCTTGTTCCCTTATGTGGATTATTGTTGGAGGCTGAACAATTGGACAGCTGTAATGTGCAGAGATCATGATTGTCCATCTATTTTTCTCAAGTAAACACCTCAAAAATTTACTATTCTATGCAATCCAATTGTTTGAATTTGGGCTAAAATGATACATGAAATAAGGACGACCCAAGTAATTGGACACGAGACAACTCATTTCACTTGGGAGGTCAATTTCTTCCTTCACTTTCTCCTCCTCTTGCCGCTCTTGGCTTAGTTCCATACTCAACTTGAATTCCATCCTTCAACCGTGGCAAACTATAATCCTGTTGAATTTCCTCAATTCATTATCTGCATTGTAACTTGCGATAGATGTATCCTAAGTCGACACTTTATGCATATGTGTGCAGTTTACTTAAAGCACAATAAAGAAATAATTGTTCGGTTTACTTTGAAATAACAGAACATATTTAACAAGTATTTCGAACAATCTTTTGTACTTATCAAAGGTAAATGTGAGACTATGTTGCAGTTGTACTATAGTCAGTTGGCATCACTTTGAAATTAGGGAGTCTAAATTCAACTTCAGGAGCATACATCAATTAACTGTTTATGTGCAGAGCACAACCATCTACTAATATGCATTTCATTCTAAAATTTAAGAATAGTACTCTACTTTTTACAAAACCTTCATATAATAAAACAATGTTAGTCCAAAAAAAAAAATGTATTCCTTAGTAGAGTGAAGTATTTATAAGGCAGTGCGAGGAAATAGCTCGACAGTCACATAGCAAGAAAATCATGAGGTCATGCAGCAGTCGATTTTTCTTACAGTAGGGTCAGAATCTTGATTAGGAACAATGATTCTAGTACCCTTCAGAGATGCGAACTTTGCATATTCTAATCCATCACCGGCAGTGAGGGACTTCTTGTTTATGATCCAGTATATTTCAGTCAGAATTGACATAAATACCCTTTCAACATTAGTCTTTTCGAGCGCCGATGTCTCCATAAAGTATAAATTCTCTCTTTCAGTGAACTCTCGGGCATCTTCAATCGGAACTGCTTGAAGAGTCCCTAAGTCACATTTGTTGCCGATCAGCATTATAGCAATGTTCTTGTCAGCATGTCCCCTGAGTTCCTCAAGCCACATAGCCATGTGATCAAAAGATTGACGTTTTGTCATATCATAGACCAACATAGCACCAACTGTATCTCAGTAATAGGCACTTGTTACAGCTCGGTACCTGAAACATAGGTCAAATGTCAAATAAATCTAAAATTCACGGTGAATCACAAATTCCATCTTGCAATGACTCTGCTCAAAAGTAAGCAATCAGATCTTTCAAACAGTTACTCATGCTAATAGTGAATTCAAATAGACGCTGCCTCCACTCTTCCCATCAATTAGAAGAGTGGCATTTAAATATATGCTATGGTACTAACCAGTCAACAGTGGCACTGCTTCAATTGATCTACATCACCCAAAAACTCCGAAAATATTCCCAAGTTTTTACCAGGGCAGAATTGTGGATCATGGAACCAGCAAAAACACATGATGCATTTTTAAGCACATCACTTCCACAATTTGTCTTGTCTGTTAAGCCATTAGAGATTTCTTATAGACCTAGGGTCTTTTAAGGTATTTGCAACAGAGAGACACAATCATGGATATTAACTCTAGGTAAAAGAAAAAAAAGCAAGGCTCTTGCAAAATAATCTCCCAAAGGTAGAGACACGTACAAGTAATTTCTTCCATTCCAATCATTCATGACCTTTTCTGGATAATTAATTCTGATATTGGGGCAGCCAAAGCTAAAGGAGACAGTCATTATTGGGATAAGACTTTGGACGGTTCATTATTATGCTTCGAATTCATGTTTCGTCATTTTAGTCCATGACAATTGATCAAAGAGCTATTGAGTTGTTATTCTCCAATTTGAATATTGGAGAGCATTAACTTTAGTGAATACAGGGTTACAGTTTCTTAGTGAAACATAGTTTCAGCTATTACTAAATCTATCCCAAGTCCCAACCTTCTTCATATAATACAAACTATACGGAGAATAAAGAGATGTTTTAGTTGACTCTGCCCTGCAGTATTCTTCATCTATTTTTACATCTGACTTAGAAAGGCCTCGCTTGTAATAAAGTATCTCTATAATAATTATAGTGAGAATATAGGGCAGTTACGAGATTCGAGAATGGAAAATAGGAGTCACACACTGCCAGGCATCCCACTCAACATCCAACTGCAGTCGTAAACACTACTGCATGTTTGATACGCAGTTTGATTGATGCGTAATAATATAACCATATTAGAAAGTACAATGAACACTTTCTTTATATCGTCTAATGTCATCTAATCTACTTCATTAGAAGCAACATGGCCATTACACTAGGAAATTAGAATGTCTGGCATATGAATTTCTATTAACAATAAAATTTTTGCAGTTGCACACCAAAAATTCTTTACTAACTAATTAGCTCCATAACAGAACACCCCTTATAGACTAACAATAAAGCTACAATGAAAATGGCACCAGAACGTGAAAATAATTAGTATGATTACAAAATTCAATGAAGTCAATTAAAAAAGAAGGTCAAAAGATTAAATGACTCGAGAAGAAGAGGCAGGCAAGAACAAACCTCTCTTGGCCTGCAGTGTCCCAAATCTGGGCCTTGACCATTTTGTTATCAATAACAAGAGTCTTTGTCTGGAATTCAACCCCAATGGTAGCCTTTGATTCCAAATTGAATTCATTTCTTGCAAATCTAGCCTGCAATTGGGATTTCTCCACTGCCGAATCTCCAATCAATACAATCTTAAATACATAATCAATCTTCAGATTAAAATCCTCATATAAATTAGACATTGCCACCACGTTCTAAATCAAATGTTGTTATACACCTCCTTTTAACCAATCCTTCAAATATTCTGATTATCACCACATAACCTCGAAATATCTGAACATTTTTGCCTTTTAATGGATCGAGTGGGAAATCAAATGACGTTAAAATTTCGTGCATAACATAGAATTGCTAGTAAAAGTCATGGGTAAGGTGAGACTTCACGTAGAAAAGAGAAAGATTTAGGGTTTGTTAAAAGGTTGTCAATTTGAAGCTTTGTTCATGGTAATTTGGAATTGGAAATTTCGCAAGGAAGAGCATGAAAGAGATCAACGGCAATTGCGGGACCCATTAACCGTTTTTGTGTGCCAAGTACCCCGATTTAAAATGTGTACCACGTGTGAACACTGATCATATGAAATCTTTTTAATGCCAGTTTAAGGTAACATCTAGCTTGGTAAATAAACTTTTTACTTCATACCATTAAAAAATTTAAAAAAAAAACACTCTAAGAAAGTGATAATACTATAGAACATAGTTGTACCGAAAAATAAAAATAAAATGAAAAGACAATTTGCTTATTGACGAAATAGGGGGAAAGATGCGCATGTAACGATGATTTTGCAGTGTCGACAAGAGCTTATTAGCCATTGAAGATTGGGGTGACCTCGTGTTACTTGAACAAGTGATTGGGTTACTTTTGGTTGAGAGATGGATATGTTATACTTTTAGCTTAATTTTGAATTATTTTTTTGTTACCTTGTAAATATGAGCTGGATAAAGTTATGTTAGTTCATGGTTTAGAGCTTTTGGAAGAAATCGCTGTATGCTTGAACATTGTTGACCTATGGTTGATTTCATTCTTCATGCTTTGATTATGATATTATTATAAAT
>CAIGRK010015790.1:0-12808 GCA_903798315.1 Fraxinus greggii | reverse complement strand
ATGCCTCTATCGTCTGTTCAGTCCATTCCACTTGCTCTTCATCTGAAAAAAATATTGTTCCTTACTCGCAGTAGGTCTCTTGTCATGAATTTCTGGTAGTTGCACTCCACTCCTGGTGGTGATTGCTTTCACGGATAGATCCTCAATTATTTCATTTCCCACAATCTGTATGGCTATCACCTGCTCCTTAGGATTAGTTTCAGTATTGCTTGGCAAGGTACCTGGTAATCTGCTTATCATAGAAAGTGTCAATTGCCCTACTTGAATCTCTAGGTTTTTAATAGCAGTTCCCTGATTTTGGAAATGTGTTTCGATCATTCTCATGAACCGGTTAGTTGTTTCCACGTATTTTTCCGTCTTTTCCATGAGTTTTACAAACATCTCCTCCAACTGGGGTTTCTTCTCCTATCGAAACTATCCTTGAACTTTGTTGTGATTTTGACTTGTATCCCAAGGAAAATTTGGATGATTTCTCCACCCTGGACTGTAAGTGTCAGAATGTGGGTTGTTGTACTGACGTTGACCCCTCTGGGCATACTCCACTTGTTCCATTCCTTGTGAAAGAATGGGACATTCAATTGTGCCATGTTCTGCCCTAAACTCCTTACAATTGGACTTTCTTACTTGTGTTGAATTTGCTGTTTGTTATATGCTCTCCACCTTGTGAAATAAGGTGTCAATCTTTGCAGATAAGGTCGTGTAGGTATCTACTTTGTATAATCTAGCAGATTTCTGTGGACCCACTCGATCTGAAGACCACATGGCTGAATTACTAGCCATTCTCTCAAACAACTCCCAAGCTCCATCAATCATTCTTGTGGTTAGGAAGTCATTTTGATGATGAGTCAACCATGCTCTTGAAAACTGGAAGTAATCATGTATAGAAGAATCTGATTTGTGTTGAACCCATGTTGATGACATTTCCTTAGCATGTTCTTAAAATATGTTCCATGCCTCATCAAATAATTCATTCTGGCTAAATATTAATATTCCCTGCTCAATCTCACCACTTTGCAGGTGAGAAAAATTTCGTGCAGAATTTGTGAGCTAGATCGTTCCAAGCAGTTATGCTCGCCACAAGAAGTGAATCCAACCATTCAAGTGCCTTATCTCGTAGGGTTGTGGAAATAACCTCAACCTTATAGCATCTTTTGATAGTCCTTGGTATCTGAAGTATTGATACATATCCAAGAATCAGGATATATGTGTATGTAGATTCTCATTAGCTAACCCGGTAGAACTGATGCCCATTTTGGAAGAGCTGGATGACATTAGTTTTCAGCTGGAAGTATGGCTGTTCAAATGCGAGTACACAATGCTAGATTGACTTTGGACAATGAATGGTGACAAGAAATCCCCATGCAACATGTTTCCCTCATCAATGATTTCATCTTTATGGACTTGAACTGCAGGATTCTTTAATGGGTCAATTTGTTGATTATACGTTGGTATTTGTTCTTGGTCTTCCTGCTGTGCTGTTCTAGCTTCCATTTACCTTCGATGAAAGGTTCATTCTATCTCCAAATTAGCTGGAAGCAATTCACCGCGTAGGGGCCTTAGCATGCAAAACCTAGGGGAATGACAATAGTGGCACTTAGATTAACACAAGTAGAAAGACTAAATAAAATAAAATACGTAAAATAAAAAAAATTACAGATAAATTCGAATTAATGTCTAAGTAAATGAAATTAAACTAATATTCAATCCCCGACAGCGGCACCAAAAACTTATTGTATGAAAATATGTTTCGGGTTTAAAACCACCGCAAGTGTACGGTTAATTGACAAGTTGGAAAATGGATTTTGAGTCCAATTATCGTTCCCGCAAGGATTGATTAGCTCTAATTCTAATTATCGTGACCTTAATCGAAACTATAAAATGTTGAGTGTTTATTTTGATAAAATTATAACTAAATTAATGAAGGGTATGAAAGTATGAATGAATGAATTAACTAAATGCAACTTGGTAATGAATGTAAATTGAAGTGTTTTCTAATATGTGATAAATGTACTAGGATCATGAATCCTTGTGTAATAACCTTTTTAAACCTAGTTTTATATCTTGATGTACAATTGAAATATTGAAAAATCAATGCTCCTAAATTATTTAACAGTCGCTCTCACGTAAAATTAAACCTATTCAAATATGTGACATGACTATATTTTTATGACGGATGCGAATATGCTAGAATTTATTTATAAATTTATGAACACTCAAAGATTCACATAAGGCATAGCTGTATATTTCTATCCCCTATCAAACCCTGTGATGATTTATATATGTCGAACATATTCCCCTTCTTTTGAATGCGTGAAATAAGCCACCAAACTCATACAATCATTTGCGCATATAATTGTAGAAAAAAGGAAAATCATATAAATCATTCANAATTTATGAACACTCAAAGATTCACATAAGGCATAGCTGTATATTTCTATCCCCTATCAAACCCTGTGATGATTTATATATGTCGAACATATTCCCCTTCTTTTGAATGCGTGAAATAAGCCACCAAACTCATACAATCATTTGCGCATATAATTGTAGAAAAAAGGAAAATCATATAAATCATTCAAATATCCCAAAACATGTTTTTGATTGTCAAGAATGTAAAACTAAGAAATAAAAATCATATTACATAGTTCATCTAGTCATAGTACATAATTAATGTAGCCTAGCATGGTGAAGGGAAGAAAATCAGAAAAACAATGAAGAAACCACATCACCCCGATTAATCTTGAATTTAATCCTCGTGTTCTTGCCTCTTTTCTACTCTCAAAAGTCTCTAAAATCTCCATCCCTCAGTTCTGGACGGCTCTATGGTTAAGTATGCAACCCAAAATTTGCCATAAGAGTTCTATTGAAATAAGGAAACTAGAAAATTTTTCGCGATTTACCCTGGGCAGACGCCCAGCAGAAAATGGGATGGCCGCCCAGGCATAAAAAGGGTTTCTATTAATGGTGTTGAGGGTCGGGCTATAACTCGGCGGCGGCCCAGTTATAAAATTTTAGCGAATTTCATTTTCAGCCATTTTCTTCATTCTTTCTTCCATCTTGATCTTCCACATCAAATTATTTCAATATTAGTGTTTCAACTTTTACTCAAATGCTTATTAGCCCCCGAAAATTTCATCAATTAGCCGATTTATCCTTCTTTCTTTTCCAACTGCTTAGAAACTTCTAAGGTCCAAATCTGAAATAAGATAAAAGTAACTTAAGTAAAGTAAAATTCAATAACAAAACGATCCAAAAACTCAACAATATGGCCTCGAATAAGTGCACAAAAATGCACTTATGAGGAATAAAAAGTTTCTTAAAAGTTTATTTAAATGCTTAGCCAAACAGTCACACGCCATTATAAATTATGGTGCAAAAATGTGTATTGAACCAAATATTCCCAACTCAAATGATTTATCCAACACGTGGTTAATTAACATTCAAAGTGATTCCAACCATTAAAAGCTCACCACGTGAAAATCATTTCATATTATACGTAAACTTCCTGTGCTTTTTTCACCAATGAAAATTCAACTAAAAGAGAACTCAGTTTTTTTCGACTCAAATTTTATAAATTATCAATGATAATTAGTATGTGATTTTTACGTCATAATTTACAAATTAATGTATAGAATGATGAGATAGAAAAGAAAAAAAAAAAGAAGCCAGTTAATCTAATGTACGTAAAGTAGGATACCAAAAATCTTGTCCAAAACAAATTCCAACTTCCAATAGACTTTCAAAATAGAACTTTAACCTGATATAGGACTCCAATAGCATTCCAAACTTAGTTCGACGTGCACTTCAATTAGAATTCTTCAATACCTCAAACAAGGAATTCGGATCACACCCATATTTTAACAGTCTGCAATGAGACAATGTTATGTTTTTGAGCCTCGCTACAACAGCAAAGTTCTCTGGTAGAGGATCATACTAGTAGTCAAAGAAGCACTTCAAAACTTCAAGTTGATGTAGATGGATAAAAATATTATCAATTCAACAGGATATCAACTCAGTGTGTGCGTCATATTTGATTGCCAATTTCTTGAGGTTTGGCATCATCCGAAGGACCTCTTTGGTAAATCTGAAATTTTTCACACCCTCAAGTGTTTGCAAGTTTTCCAATAAAAGCATTTTTTCCCTGATTTGTGCGCACTGGGAGGCAAGAAGGAACTACTTATCGAGATATGCCTCAATTGTGGCATCATCCAAATTTCTGATGCTAGGTTTACAGTGTTAATGCATCGAATAATTAATGTTTGAAGATTTAGAAGATTCGATATTGAGCCATGAAGCTCATCAACATTGGAGAATAAAGCCAAGTACCTTAAATTTACTAGTTCTACTACTTCGACTGGGAACTCCGGCAGACGCTGATTGTATACGCATTCTGGAGAGAATGAGATCACAGAGGTCTCGCATGAGATCATGGAGGCCACAGGCTTTAATTTTACCAATAAAAGTTCGCTCAAGAACGAGAACCATATTTCTATCAATAAGTTCTTCCAAATACTTCTCAACTACCACTTCCAATTTTTTAGATCTAACTGGCTTCACAAATCCCTCGGCAACCATAGCTTGACGAGTTTGGGTATTTGCATCGACGATCTTCAGGGTAAGCTCCCATATAAAGGAAACATGTGTAAACCGTTTGTGGCCCACATGGTCAATATAAAGTTAAATAAATTTAAAGTTTAAATGATGGGTTAATTAACTGTCTACATAACTTCCCATTTGGTCATTGGAGGGAAGTTACTGCAGGAAAAAACCACCCACTTTCATGATGGATGAAAGTTGTAGTGGTTGTCTTTATATATATATGCCAAGGGTCCCTAGCCAAACTCGTGTGTAAAATCCTTGCAGATTTTCTCTCTTAATATTGAAGGTCATGTGTTTCTTTCCATAAAGTTAAAGGAGTTATTAAGTGAGTATTGGTTAGAAGACGTTTGGTGCTTCGAGAATTCATTTCTACTGCATATTTTTCAATTAGATCTTGAATAACATTGTTGGATGTATGTAATTTATGTCTTACATTTGGTATCAGAGCCACATTCATACTTTTGGTCATCCAAATTTTGAAATAGTATTCATAAAGAAATTATTAGCATGTGTTCTGGTTGTATACAGAGGGAAAATTCTGGACAAACTTGAGTAAATGTTGATTCAAAATTGAGTAAATGATTATTTGACCAACATCAATTAATTATACGTGCATGTTAGTCTTAGTTATTGGATTAAATATGTATAGTATGGGCCCGCTTCAGAAATGCTAGAAGGACAGAGCAAGCATTGTGATTTTATTTTCATTTTGAAATATAATTTGACCATACTTGCTAAATGGAAGAATACAAAGTACTGTGTCCATAAGATGACCCACACTTTCTGATTATGGATCTATTTTTTTCCCCCTACATGCTGCCTATTTGTCTTTTGTAAGATTGAATTAATTGACATCAAATATGACTTGAGGAAAATTTAAGTAGAACATATATTTGGCAGTAACAGTGTGCATTTAAATTAATTATTAAACGTAGAGATTTTAAATGAAATATGGATTGTGTCAAAGGTAATATGTTATTTTCATTTGAGAATTCAGTAGTATAAAATCTGGACGCTCCTATTTCAGCAATTATAATTACTCTATGTTGAGACTTGTATGCATATTATTATCTGCAAGTGTAAAGGTATTTATGTTTAACGTGGTTTATTTATTTAGAATTTACAAGTGTCTGTTTTAATTTGTACGTTTACATAGACAAAGTATATCAAATTTCGGAATTTGCAATCAATCGAGAATTTAGTAAATATTCAACCACTCCCATGAAGATCTTTAGATTAGAGACGTCATTTGAGGTTTTGACATGTTATTATAACTTAAGATTAGCCAAAGCATCTTTTGCTATAATTTTATGTCGTGGAACATTAAATCACATAAGGAATTATTTTGGCGATGAATATGACATCTCATAAAGAGCAATTAATTCATATGATAATTATTTAGCCCCACAGGAAAATAGTTATCTTAAATATTTAATTGCAATAAAGTGATTATTAAATATCGAAACAACAAATTTCCCACAAGTATGGAAAATACTTATATTTGATATTACTAAAGTCCTTGTAAATTCAATGTGTGATAACAAGCTCTACCCATAGGAAGGTTTGAATTTACAAAATTGAATTAGCATTGGTTAATTCAATATAAAGATAGTTTTCATAGCAATTAATGTGTGTTTATCTTACTCAGTGGTTCCTAGTTTTTTCAGTGACTCTATTTGAATTCCAATTCTATGTGGCAATAATATCTTTGACTAGAAGGAGAAAATTCTTCTTACTTTGGGATGTATGGATCTTGACTTGGCGCTCTGTGTGGATGAACCACTTGTCCCCACAGAATCAGGTACTCCAGAAAAGAGGTCACTATATAAATTGTGGGAAAGATCCAATCGCTTGAGTGTGAGTTTCATGAAGACTCATGTCAGTAAAAGCATTAGGGGATCAATCCCTCAATGTGATAAGGCCAAGGACTTCATAAAGGCGATTGAAGAGCAATTTGTAAGTTCTGAAAATATGTTGGCCAACACCTTAATGAAAAGACTTTCAGACATGAAGTTTTACAATTCTAAAAGTATGTGTGACACATAATGTAAATGAGAGATATTGCTACTCGTCTTAAATCCTTGGAGATGGAGATTTCTGAGTTCTTCATTGTTCATCTAATTTTGAACTCTCTCCCTATGGAGTACGGTCCATTCAAAATATCATATAACACACATAAGGAAAAATGGACTATGAATGAACGCCTGACAATGTGTGTTCAAGAGAAAGAGAGGTTGAAACATGAGAAGTTGGAAACTGCTCATCCGACAACTCATGATAAAAGAAATGAGAACAAGGGTAAATACGGTCCTCAAATGAAGAACAAAAGGCAAATGGAGCAAAATGACAATAAGGATATTTTTATCTTTTTTAAGAAGAAATGTCATATAAAGAAGGATTGTTTCAAGTATAAGAAATGGCTCGAAAATAAAGGTACTCTCATATCTTTAGTGTGTCATGAATCTATTTTGGTTAATATTCCAAATAATACATGGTGGATTGATTTAGGTACTACAATTCACATTGCCAATACTATACATGGCTTTCTAGACCTGTGGAAATCGCAACCAAATGAGCAAAGAGTCTATTCTGAAAACTAATTGAGTTCAACTGTTGAAGGCGTGAGAACATTTAGATTAGTTTTGAATTCTAGTTTTCTTTTGGATCTTAAAAATATCTTTTATGTTCGAGGTTTTTCTCATAATTAGTTTCTATTTCAAGACTAGCACCTTTAGGTTTCAAGTTTGTTTTCGAATTTAGAAGTTTTAGCTTATTTCAAAATTGTGTTATTGTTGGAGATGGTGTTTTGGTTGATAATTTATAAATTTGTTTTAGATCCCACTTATGAGTGTAACTAAACTAAATTTCATGGTGATAGTATTGGCAACAAGCGTTTTATTGTTAAAAGAAATCTTCTCTAAGTTATGGCATGGGAGATTGTGAGACATCTCCATAAAGCGACTTAAAAGATTCGTAAATGATGAAGTTTTTTTAACTCTTAACTTCACTGATTTTAGGATTTGTATTGACTGCATAAATGGAAAGCAGACAAACAAGACCACTAAAGGTGCCAAAAGGAGTTCAGACATTCTTGAGATTATTCACACAGATATTTGTCGACCTTTTTCTACTCGTTGTCTAAATGGCTAGAGATATTTTATCTCATTCATAGATGACCATTCAAGATTTATGTATCTCTATCTTCTAAATTATAAGGATAAGGTACTAAATGCTTTCAAGATTTATAAAGTTGAAGTAGAGAAACAAAAGGAAAGAAAAATCAAAATTATAAGGTCAGACAAGGGTGTAGAATATTATGGACGGTACATAGAAAGGGGACAAATGCATGGTCCGTTTGCTAAGGTTTTAGCAGAACAATGTATCGTAGCATAATATACGATGCCGACACTCCTCAGCAAAATGGTGTAGTTGAAAGAATAAATAAGACCTTAATGGACATGGTTTGGAGTATGATGAGCAATTCAAGTCTTTCTTTGTATCTATGGAGTGAAGCCTTAAAAATTGCCATGTATATCTTAAGCAGAGTTCTATCTAAAGCAGTTCTTAAAACACCATTTGAAATTTGGAATGGATGGAAACATAGTTTGAAACATATACACATCTAGGGTTGTCCAGTTGAAGTGAGGGTTTACAATTCTCATATAAAGAAATTGGATCCTGGACAGTTAGTGTATTTTTCATAGGCTATCCATCGAACTCCAAGGGCTATAGATTTTAGTGTCCTTCGTACACTCTGAGGATTGTTGAAGCTAGAAATGCAAAATTTCTAGAGGATCATGAAGTGGGTGGGAGGGAGCTCCCTAGAAACATTGATTTTCAGGAAATGAAAGAATTTGTTTGGTCATTTTCTAATCCAAGCATTTCGAAAGAAAAAAACTCAATTACAACTGAAAATGAACCAACTCAAGAACAACAGTTACTGCATGAGGAAAACACAGAGCGAGAATCCCCACTCAATGATGAACCTATTACTACTCAAAATTTGCAAGCTCAAGATGAGATAACAGGGATAAAGAGATCCTCAAGAATAAGGAAACCAACAATTTCTTGCGATTATGTTGTATATCTTCAAGTGTCCGATATATGTGTTGGACTTGACAATGATCCTAACTCATTTTCACAAGCCGTTTAAGGGGGAAACTCAAGTTTTTGGTATGAGGCCATGAAGGAAGAAATGGAATCTATGGCTTAAAACTAAGTTTGGGATCTCGTTAAATAGCCAGATGGACATGCAACTGTTGGTTGTAAATTGGTCTATAAGACCAAAAGAAATGGATCTGGTAATATAGAACAATATAAGACCATACTTTTAGCTAAGGATTTCACTCAAAAGGAAGGCATCGATTACCATAAAACATTTTCTCCAATTTCTAAAAAAGATTCATTTGGAATTATAATGGCTTTAGTAGCTCATTTTAATCTGGAGTTACATCAAATGTATGTGAAAATAGTGAAGGATTTACTAGTGATAAATGTAATCACATTTTTTTTTTAAATTAAGGAAATCTATATACGGGCTAAAACAGGATTCCCATCAGTGGTATTTGAGGTTTCACAATGTTGTTACTTCATATAGTTTTACAGAAAATATCATTGACCAGTCTATATATCTTAAAGTCAGTGAGAGCAAATAGATTTTTCTAGTCCTATATGTTGATAATATTTTACTCGTATGTAGTGATTTGGGATTTCTACATAACACAAGAAATGAAGAATATGGGTGAAGCCTCTTATGTTATTGGTATAGAGATTCAGAGAGACTTATCTAAAAGGTCTTTATGATTGTCTCAGAAGGCCGATGTTGAAAAGGTTTTCAAAAAATTCAAGATGAAAGACTGTGCATCAAGTGTAGCACTCTTCGTTAAAGGTGATAAATTCAGTCATAATCAATGTGCATTAAATGAATTGGAAAGAGAGCACATGGCTTCTATACCCTATGCTTCCGTTGTTGGTAGTTTGATGTATGCACAAGTCTGTACTAGACCCGACATTGCATTTGTTGTTGGTGTACTAGGCAGATATCAAAGTAATTCAGGTATAGAATATTGGAAAGCAGCCAAGAAAGTGATGACGTATCTATAAGGAACCAAAGACTACAGACTCACATAAAAGCACTCCGACAATCTTGACGCTGTTGGATGTGTAGACACAAGAAAGTCTACTTCAGGCTACATTTTTCTTCTAGGTGGAGGAATTGTAACTTGGAGAAGCAGCAAACAGACTATAATAGCATTGTCTACCATGGAAGCAGAATTCATTGGTTGCTATGAAGCTACAACACATGCATTATGGTTGAGAAATTTTGTCAAATGCTTAAGAATTGTCGACAATATAGAAAAGCCTTCGAAGATTTATTGAATAATTTGGCCGCAATTTTTTTCAAGAAATAACAAAAGTGGAAGCCAAAGCAAACATATCGACATAAAGTATCTGGTTATTAGAGACGATATAAAGATAAATGAAGTGGCCATTGAGCATATCACGAATGATTTTATGATTGCGGATTCCATGACTAAGGGCTTGCCCACTAAAGTTTATAAAGCTCATGTTGAAAACATAAGACTTGCGTGCTTGATGTTTGTTTTTAAGATTGTTGTTTTTATTCTAAAACAATGTTATTAGTGCACTTTCCATTGTGGTTATTATAGTTTGGACTCTGAATGACTTATAGGAAGTTCATTCTTAAAGTAAAGTACTCTCCAGAGGTGATCATAATTGTAATACGGAAGGAAATGTTTGATTATTAAAATAGGACTGTCATGATTCAAGTATTGTGAATTTATACTTGAGTAGGTTATTGGTAGTTTCAACATATGGCCATATTAAGTACCCACTTGAAGTTAACTATTGAACATGTGGACCAACTGGGAGAATGTAAACCATTTGTGGCCCACATGGTCAATATAAAGTTAAATAAATATAAAGTTTAAATAATGAGTTAATTAACTACCTAGATAACTTCCCATTTGGTTATTGGAGGGAAGTTATTGCAGGAAAAAAACTACCCACTTCCATGATGAATGGAACTTGTAGTGGTTGTCTTTATATAAAAATATATATGCCAAGGGTCCCTAGCCAAACCCGTGAGAAAAATCCCTTCAGATTTTCTCTCTTAATATTGAAAGTCCTACGTTTATTTCCATCAAGTTAAAGGGGTTATTAAGTGGATATTGGTTAGAAGACGTTTGGTGCTTTGAGTACTCATTTCTACAGTAGATTTTTCAATTAGATCATGTTGTAGGTATGTAATTTATATCTTACAACATGATCTCAAATGATGTGACAAGCCGTTGTAACTCAACGATAGGATCTCCATGATCTAGTCCTCAGTACTAGTTATTGCAGAATTAAAACTTTGTTCAATGTGCACCCAGTAATCAATTCTCCTCTTGCTTCTGTAGAGGAGACCGGTCACCAATAACTGACACTGCAAATGGAAGTCCTCTGCAATTCTTTGTAATGGCCATTCCAATTATCTGGAATTCAGGCATTAATAAAGTATTTGATCAAGCAAAAGAATAACAAAGACAAGAAATATAGCAGATGAAAAAATAGATTTGACTTAAGAATAATGGAGAAGAATGTAAATTACAATTGATCCTATAATTCTAGTTATCTATTTTCTCACACTTATGAAATTGTATAGAAGAGCCTAATATTTATAGAGAGCATATAAGGGACATCCAAACCCTCTTGATAGAGTTGTTGATGAACTAGAATGCCAAAAATCGAGTCTAAAACGAAGTAATAGAAGAAAATGGGAAAAACCTCGAACAGAACAGGCAGCGCCGGCAATCTACCCGAAATATTTTTTTGCTCAAATTGTTTTCTCCATCTCAAACTCTTCTTCGAGTCCAATATAATTTCCCACTCCCAATGGGCTTCCAAAAAATAGAACTTCAACTTGACATATGACTGCAATAGCATTCCAAACTTAAATTATCATTAATGTGCACTTCAATTAGAATTCTTCAACACTTCAAACAAGAAATTCAGGTCACACCCAAATTCTAACAATCTCCACATTGACTTGAATTCTGCTAAGTAATGAACTGTCTTCTTCAATAATAGCCAAAAAATTAATTTATCCAACAAAACACAAAATACTCCACCTCTTCCAATGAATCAAAAGACTAATATAAAGAATTATCTCAGATTCCTTAAAAATCATAATGATTTTAAAATTTACAAAATTGGGCTGTAACACACCCCAAAGTAGAATCAAACCCAAATAATTTTAAAGAACGCCCCTTTCTAGATTGTATGCTTTCTACTACACTGAAAGATGCTCAACAAAATTAGCATCCACATACCATTTTTCACTGGGTCCGTCCTTATACAATGGCACCGCATGTAATGGTGGCAAAGCAGCATTATCCATATCTCCTAATAGTATTGTACCAAACTGAATGTCCACCACGGTACTGAATCTGTGCTGATTGACTCTTTAAATTCTATATGACCCTGCAAGATGTATAACTGAGACATTTTCTGTCCCGCAAATTCAATTTGGGCACCCATACAAACCTTTAAAACTTCACTTCCACCAGAGAACTCATAACCTTTTGGATAAAGGATAAACAATGAGACGTGATTCTTCTTCAAATCCAGAACATGTCAAACATGGCCAAGTGTTCTAATTGTTCTATCCAAAAGCTTCAATCTGACTGTACCAACACCAGCAACCCAATAAGGTGCGTTGTTTCCTCATAACCAAGATACCTTTGAAAACAGTTTTATATGTAGTAAACAAGTCCTTATTAGGTCACATATGAAACATACATTCTCAATCAAGAATCCAATCGTTCTCTAGTTTAGACTTACGTAAAAAATAGCGAAGAGATTTCCATCAATGTTCTCTGCGATGTCTGCTTCGTCTAAAGTATCTGATTGCTTCCCCTCTTGACTTTCGGTTAACC
The DNA here is from genome assembly GCA_903798315.1 of Fraxinus greggii. NCBI lineage: Eukaryota > Viridiplantae > Streptophyta > Magnoliopsida > Lamiales > Oleaceae > Fraxinus > Fraxinus greggii. The sequence continues at coordinate 272 of CAIGRK010015790.1, read as the reverse complement.
TTTCTTTATTCTGCAATTTTCGACAATCTTTCTTCATGTGTCCCTTCTTCTTGCAGTAGTTACAAATCTAATTATTGAACTTAGACTTCGATCTGTTCCTTCGAGAACCACAATGAGCAACCAGGACATCTCCAACTCTAACCTCATAAACCAAATTCTTCATCTTCTCTTATGAATATAAAGCATCATACCTATTTCAACGAAGACAATAGGATGAAGGCCAAATCTTCTTCATCATAATCTACTTCTAAAGTTTCCAAATCAGTGACGAT
>CAIGRK010015783.1:0-10682 GCA_903798315.1 Fraxinus greggii | reverse complement strand
TTATTTGTAAAAATCTTTACTACTTGAAGATTTTTAATATTTATTATATAAAGATTCAGCTAATTCAATTATTAAGCCCACGGGAAATGGAATAATAAAGGGGAATCCACGCATCAGCAGCATGCCTCGTGGGATCTAACTCATGATTACTAGGCTAGCTGCTTTTTTTAAATAGTAATTAATTTAAACAACATAGTTTATGGAAGAAAAAAGAATAACTTATTTGCCTTTGGTACTTAGTTGTTTTAATTATGTGAGTTATGTAGCTTTTGTTCTTAGAAAAAAGGTTATGAATAGAAAAATATTGGACTAACTTTTCATGTTTTACCATAGAGCAACTAAAGCTCAACGATTAGATTGAGTGTGACAAGGCATTCAATATCAAGTATAGGGTTTTACTCACCAGCATGACAAGCAAGTTAGGACTTAGGATTACGGTGTTCAACGATAAATAAACGTGTTTAAAATGTAAGAATGATAATGTTCATCAAGAATTTAGGAACGTGTCAGAAAGCTTGTTAAACAGGTAAAGATGGTGAGACGTCAAGATTTAAAAAATAAAATAAAACTAGAGAAAATTTGCATATTTACGGGCAAGTAATGGTCATTCTAGGATGTTATGATAGAAAGTACTGACTTGATAAATTATAATTCTAGAAATTATTAGATATCTGTCATATTAGCACTACCAAAATATTAACTTGACGGTCAAAATTGACCGATTTTCTTGAGCCTTATTTACTATAATTTTACGGGTATAGACGGACTTCAAACTCCATGTATCCATTAAAATTGATGCAAACCATGCCATAGAAAGATGGCCATCACGAAATATTACAAATATTTTCTCAAATTACTATTAATTATTCGATATTAAAATTACTAATTTTGTCATGTAGAACAAGTTTATATCATAAAATCATATTGTTTATTAGAAGTTATTGGAGTATTCTAAAATCTAAATTCGTCCTTTCTATTTATAGTCGACAGTGATGAATGCGTGAGGTGACATGAGAACCATCCGAATTACTTCGATAAATTTTTAATGTATGTTCTTTAATAGTATTGACCAAATATATCAAAAATGTTTGAAATTTAAGTAACACCGGAGTCCACAATGAAAGAGGAGTTATTTTCCCTGCAGTTAGAGACGGGTCAGGAATCCATGTGCATGTTGGTCGATAGGACCCAAAATTGTAGTTCAAATGTGAAATAGAAAGAAAAAGACAGGGAAAGAGACAGAGATTTCTTCTTTGATTAATTGGGATATTTGGTATTGTTATTAATTATTAACTTACTATGAATTTCGATTGAGATATTTAATTATATTTTAATTAGATTTTTAGTGACATTTGGCTTTTATTTGGCATGTTAATTTGATTCTCGTATCGACTATGAAAATGATATTAGATTGTTCGCATTTGATATGAAAATGTAAATGTAATAAACAGAGTAAAAATTTAAAAAGATAGTGAATTTGTTACAATTTTTTTTGTATTTTTATTATTTTGTAATAAAACATACCTTGCAAAAATTTGGTATAAATGTAACTATTGATAACAACGATTTGTTTGTCAAGAATGTCACTTCACCTCTCAAAACAAAAAGAAAATGGACAAAAAGTGATATCAGAGGCACTATCAATTATCTACCATGACCAACAAGGTAAAAACTACTCAATCAACACTATACGTTGAACACACCATACTGGACCGCCTACCACTACGAAGCCCTATACATCTGCACTGGACGGTCGACTACTATGAGGTCATCTACATTTATGCTAGGCCACAACCTCTTCAAGGCTTTCTACGTCCAAATTGGATTGTCAACCACTATGAAACACTCTACATTCATGCAAACCGTCTACCACTGCGAGGCCAACACCACACTTGACCATAAAAACATCCTTGAGTTGGATGGGAACCGTTCTACGGTTAACATGGGTACAACTAACCATTGGGTAGTGGGTGGTGCTATGTGAGACACGTGGCATGATAACTGCCTAGCAATTGCATGGCTTTTGAAGCATATAAATGCTCTTAAGGCGGGACATATATGAATCGATTTTTTTTTTTATTTTTTTGGCTATTTGAATACTCATTCTATTTTCTCTTCTTACGTTCCTAAACCATCTATTAATTCTCAAGCCGGAGGTATAACGGGGGAAATATTCCCAACCTCATTTTGCAAGTAACGTTTGTCCATTGGAGTAGCTAAAGCAACTTGCACCACAAGGACGACGTGGAGGCTTATTTCAAAACTATTTCAAAAAGGAAAAAAGAAATACCGATTTCTCTCTTAAAGTATGTTTTGGAATATATTCATCCTTCTTTAAGAAAGATACTCTAAAATATTAGAAAATATCTTATCAGAAATATATTATGCTTCAATTAAGGTAATGATTTAATCTTGAAATATACGGATTAAAAATCCAAATCATCATTGAATTTTATGCTACGTTTTTCATTTACCATTAAGCTTTAAAAGGTTTTTGGATGTGTTGTTATTCCGTTGGCCATTAAACTTAAAAAAGTAAAAATTTTGAATGGTCACCAAACTTGTCAAACTGTTATATCTAAAAGAATTCTGGACAGTCACCAAACTTATCAAATCATTATCACATCCATTACTCAATAACACACACTTAGAAAATCAAAGGACCCTCTAACTTGATGAATTGAAACGCATACAAGTACATTATTGTCATTAATTGATGACACGTTAACTAAAAATGCACTTCCATCTATTAAAAGTGCTTACAAAAAAAAAAAAAGCAAGTAAGAAATAGTCTGTACTTAGAGATAAAATGACTGGTATATTATTGTATATCAAATAATACGATAATGTGTTTGAGAGGGATTACAATCAAATTCTAAGTAAGGTAGAGGAGAAAATTTTATTTTCTAAAGATTTTTTCTTTAATGAACGGATAATTAAATTAACACCATAGTTTTATTAATTGCACTTAAGGTCTTCAATTTTACTAATTGTAGCACTTATGTTCTCAGTCTCTTTTTGTATTTTTTATCCATAACCTTTAAATGATTAACACATCGTGTTCTTGATGACGATTTTAGTCAAAAATATTATGTTCGCATATTTTTAAATTTTAAAATTTGATGTTTTATGTATTTACAGCATGTTTGACAAAATGTTGGAGATTATAAAGTCGGTGGGTACTATGAAATATGTGGTTAAAAAGTTGATAAAACTTGTGAGTCCAATGAAATGTGTAATTAAAAAATAAAGTTTGACCAACTTAAAATCTGGAAAAAAAAAAAATTGACTGAACAAGAGTGTATTGTTTTATAAAAAAAATTGATAAGAGAAAAATCATTTTACCCTCTTCGAACGTACTTTATGGATGAAGAATTAAGGATGACAAAAAAAATACGTTTAACCCAATACCCACGAACCCCATCCCCCCAAATGGGACCAGAATTACTCGCTTAACATGGTAAACGAGGTGGGTTCATTGCACCGAGGAGGGTATGGGGTGAGTGCGAGAAATATAGTCCACACCCTGCAATTCTTTCACGTTTAAAGTTAATTTTAAATTTAAATTTTTTATCGAACAAAAATAAAAAAATTATCATCATTTTTTAAAGATAACATAAATTATTATTAAGAAATTGGGAAAAAAAAGTAATAATATTTACTAGTTAAGATATAAAAAAATGAAAGCAATAAATAAATAAATAGGGCAATAAATGCAGCAGAGACTGCTCTTGATCCTAACTCGTGACAAAATATTCGACGGGATGATGGTGAAAATGACCTACTCGCCCTACATTTGCCCTGTTATCGTAGGAGTTCCTACGAAAACTGTTTTCAAATGGAAAATGAGTTACTATGATATAATAAGATTGACAATGTAAAAATGTGACAAAAAACTGGGGATAGAAGTGCTACAATAAGCAAAAATTATCTAATAAAACAATTTTAGTGCAAATAAAATTATTCTTAAGGAAATTAATTTAAGTATAGCGCCTTGAGGTGTGGCCCCCGCAAAACCCGCAAAGATCCTTCATTGAATTTTCAGGAAATGGAAAATATTGGTCCACGGCACACACCCAGGATGCATATTTGAAACCACAACCCGGACCATAATACAGAAAACGACTCCTTTTGGGTAATGGGTAATGGGATTAGGCCCAGCAAGGAAACCTGTAAGAAGCAATAACTCTAGCTAGTGGGTCCCTAGGAACCGACCAAAACAAGAGATAAGATAACCGGCGGAACCGGTGGTTGACTGGTGGTTAATTCTTAACTACAACAAGACTTTTATTTCAAACACCCTCACCAAACCACGGTAAACCAATTCGCCCACATTTAATTCCGCCGTGTCATGTGCATGCTCCACGTGGCCATCTGGAGCTCTCTACCAGATACGTGGATTTCGATTAGTCGGCTGGAGGACTACAATTCAATTTTGGTTGATGTTGATGGGACCCATTGGGATTTAAAAATTCACGTGGCGGTTTTTTATTGGTGTCTGGTATGGTTAAGTTGATTTTATGCCAACTAGTAGGTCAGGTTAACTGCCAGCTGTGAGTTGTGTGCTTTGTTGGTCCTTTTTTATTGGTTACCTTGTCCGTTACGGTTATACTAGTTACAATGAGGTGACCTGTTGGTCCATACTTAGGGTCAAAAAGTACAAGCATTTGATCAAGGGAAACTTACACAACAATTTATATAATGATTTATAAATAGATAGTACGACGATATTTAATTGAATTAAAATTTTATCTATTAAATAATTTTTCCACCTATATTTTGATATTTCATCATTATGTAAAACATTATGTGAAAGAAGCATTTTCCTATATTCAAACAATAATATTATTTGTACAATTATGAATCAAAAAATTATTGACTGAAAACAACTTGTTGAAACTGTTCAATGACAGAATGTCATGTGAACATTCTATAAATAAAGTTGTCATCTATGATTGTACATCAAACATAATTCTTTATGAAAAATGAACGATTGTGTTACATATACATAGTAGGTTTATATAATGATTTACATACACATAATACGATAATATATGATTGGGTCAAAATTAATTCAATTAAACAAATAAAAACACTTCACTACTTTTTTTACGATATCACATTTGTACGTAAATCATTATGTATTGCTTCCGTGCAAGTAGCATTATCAATTTGAATGAATTTTACAATTTTATTTTATTTTTAGTTAATTAGCTGTACTTTTACCGAAAACGTTTCCAAAAATTAACGATGCCGAGGAAAAAGAGGTCCCAAAGAATCAAAATGAGGCAAGTGGGAGAAGGAAATTAACGGAACGGTGCCGTTTGAAAAACTGGGTCCAGATTCATTGGTCCCACCTAAAACCCCCTTTCTCTCTCACTTCTCCGTTATAAGTATCGGCCAAGGGCTCTTCCCTTCACGTCATTCTGCAAATACTAGAACTCTCTTATCTCTCTCTGGCAGTTTGTGGCTCTTCATACAAACCGCTTTCCATTTCTGATCCCAATTTGGAAGCAAATCTCTTCGCATCTTTCTAAATTCCATAGAATTGATCTCATTTCCCGAAGAAATAGTTCTCTGCCGTTGTTTTGTCAATTTTATCGTTCGTGAGACCTTTGTTTCGTATATCTTAAGGTATGCCGGTGATTTCAACGCTTTTGGTGAAATAACTTGGTGTGTTTTTATGAAAAGTCCAGTGGAAGAAATTTCTCTAAATGTTTTACGTTCTTTATGTGTTCTGTTTGTTGTTAAAGTTCCTGAGTTTTCTTCTCAAGGTTTATGTCTCCAAACTTTTATTTTGTTTGATTCCTTAATTTTTTAATAAGTATTGTATTTATCGTCGTGGATTACAGCGTACACGTGTCTATAAGTCTCCTCAGGTTCTCACACGTACATTAGACTTCATTTCTGATTTATTTGAATTTTTTTTTTTTTAATTTGCGTTCTTATTGACGATTGTGAGTTATTAATTTATTTCCGTATTAGCATAAAACGGAAGAAATCTTTCCAGATTTACCAAAATCTAAACACTATTTTGTTGTTTTACCATTTTTAGCGGCATAGAATTCCAGATAAGCTGAAAAGATTATCATTTTCATTGAAATTCTTCTGATTCCATCCGCAAATGCTGAGTCTCGCTTTAATTATACTGATTTTTGTCATTAACTGCGTTCTGTAGTGTGAAAAACAATGGAACACTTTCAGAACAACGAGCTTGAGTACGTTGTTGATGATTACTATGATGTCAGTGATTTCGACGATGACGACGACTTTTCACCTCAAAGCGTAAGCAATTCAATTGACAATGACTGTGTAGACTCCGATTTTGAGGATGACTTTGAACTGGTAATGAATTTTTCTGAGTTATTGAAATTGTGTTTCTTTCTTTTTCTTGATCGGAAAAGTGGCAATTTTTATAATTGTTCGGAACTCTCTGTGCTTAACAGAGCAAGCCAAAGACTGATACATCGGCTCTAGAAGCCCGGAATGGCAAGGATATCCAGGGGATACCATGGGAGAGGCTCAATTTTACTCGAGAAAAGTACAGAGAATCCAGATTGAAGCAATATAAAAATTATGAGAATCTTTCGCGCTCTCGTGAAGACCTTGACAAGGTATTGAATTTTCTTTCTGTTCCTTTGCTTATTGCATTGAAATTGTTTTCTATTTTGTCTTATCAAACGTATGTAAACTGCAAACACGTTTATATTAATTCTTTTTTGAGTCATTGTTTTATAATAATACTTTGCGAAAGGCTTGAACAAAAAATATTGAATATTGTGAAAAATGAGTGGAGAAGTGTAATTCCAGGGCTAATAAGATCTTGGGAATTTTAACTTGTAATTAGGAGCAATTGCTTTTTAAGAATATAATTTTCTCAGGTTGCTTATTATCCTGTGATTTTGAATATACTTCTGAATACTCCAGTGCAATTTTCTCGAATTATTTATTATCCTGTGATTTTGGATATCCTTCTGAATCCTCTTTTATCAAGTTCCTGCAATATGTTGTATACGGCATAGAGCTCCTGTAATTTTCGCGATTTTCTCAAGTTAACCTACCCCTAATTATGTGCATAGTCTTTCTTTACATCACTTTTTTTGGTATTATAGCTTATGCACAGAATGGTTTTCTTTTGGGGTTTGTTGCTAAAATACGTATTGCTTGGGTACAGGAGTGCAAAGAAGTGGAGAAAGGCCACACCTTTTATGATTTTCAATTCAACACGAGAATGGTCAAATCAACAATAGTGCATTTTCAGGTAGACACCACCACAACTGGTCTTCAGCTTTTATATATTTGTTATTTGTTGAACGAAAGTGGTTTTGGTGCTGAAAGGCATATGCATGTAGCATGGTTTTTTATTACAGCCAGTTTTCCTTCAATATGTTGTTAAATAATCGTTTTTAAAAACGATTNGCCATTTTTCCTTCAATATGTTGTGAAATAATCGTTTTTAAAAACGATTATTTTTTATTGCTCTGTTAAACTTCCACTAGTGCATCATTCTTTTTTATTTTAAACCAATATTGGTGCGTTTGGTTGGATGTCCCTCGTTGTGATTGCCTTCAACTTTAACATCCATCCTCTTCCTCTTTTATTTCTTTTTTCATCTTTTATGACCTCAATTAGTATAATAACAACAGTAATATGCTCAGTCATATTGAGCTTTATCTTTTTCATTTTTATTAATGCATTTGGGCTGAAATTTTTCTACCTATTTGCATTTATTTACAGCTATTGGTCGGTTTAGAACTTCTAGCTTCTTTCACAGCATTTGAAGGAAATCACCTCCGTGATGGGATGCTTATCTTTGTAGTTTTATCTCCTGTTTCAAAAAGATTCCTGTTATTTGTTAATTCATATAGACTTCTTCACACATGACATGGGGAAGTTTTACAGGGGTTCTCTTTATGTTAATGTTTTGTGGCTCTATATGTTAATATTCTTGCCGTGCCGTTAATCATTTTTTGAAAGGTATGGTGTTTATAGATGTATTTCTGTTGGAGCTCATGTGTTCATAGTTCATTTGCTCTTGCATGTAGATATAGCTTTTCTATCACTAACTCATGCAACAGTGTTCCAGAAATGATACATCTGAGAGGCCATTATGCTTAAGAGCATCCTTGTTCTTGCTTTGATTGAACCTGGTGTATTTTGCTGATTATATAATTTAACATCTCAATAATGCTGTTGTCCTCCATAGAAAAACTCTGCAAGTTACTTGTATCTTTTGCTCAAGGACGGGACTTTTGCTAGATTCATTTTGTCACTTTAAAGTACTCCTCAAAGAAGCGACTTGAATTACTTTGGCATTAACCTCTCCAGAAGTTAACATTAGTGAACTTTTAAATCTTTATTTTTTTAACAATTATGTTTGTGCCCAGTTCAACCAACGATGAGCTGGCATTTGTATTTACCAAATCCTTTTTGTGCAGATTGTAAACACTTGGCAAGAAATTTAATTATATTAGAGGATCTTGTTTTGGAAGGTACAGTACTGAATATATGCTACCTGATTTCCACTGCTTTTGAATCCAGGTTATGATTATGGGACAATATGGTGAGAAATAACTTAGCCTTACCAAGATTAATTATTTTTAATGGTTTAGAACACACGCCATTTGTAATTTCTTCTTGATTTTGTTTTATTATTATGTCCCAAGTTTCTAACATAATTTCACATGACACTAACAGATGTAATGCTTACTGTGCATAATAGAACTACTACTTGTAGGAAAAACTATATGTATTGCGTTTAGTTTGAATGTCCTTGTCTATCTCTTTTCTTGCTGACTGGAGTGTCTTCTCGTTTTGTTCTTTCTGAATTCTATAGTTTCTACCAATTTTGAGAGTAAAGGCAAGCTATGAGTTTTGTGTAGTGTTCATCCATACCACGTGTTTTATCCATGTCGAAGGCTATTAGCCTATTACATACATGCTATATGGCCTACACTTCAGATTTTTCTGGTTAGCAACGATTTTGCAGTGCTTGAATTTTGTGCCTTGGTGAAAAGAATAAAAGGTGAAAAATTAAATCTGAAAAATAGATGTATGTAGATTTTCCTGGGGACGTGAAAACTTGGTCTTCACGTGCATTAAGATTTCTTTTTATTTCTCTCTCTCAGTGTTGCAATATGCTGTGCACTGAATCAGAATTTGTGTTTTGAGTATAATCTTTATGACTGAATGCAATTTCCTTGTAATTTAACCATGCCACGTGGGTCTGCTATTTTATCTTTATTTCAGCAGTAAAAGCAGGAAGGCAATTTTTATCTGAGCAGCTGGCGCAATAAGGAAACATTTCAATATGGTATGATAGGGAAACACCTGAGCATTTAAGAGGCCTAATTAGAAATTTTTTTACCAAGTATTAGTCTATGCTGGTCAGGAACTCAGTATTACTATAATTTTATCCTAGTCAAGAACTAGAATTATCTCATCATGCACAGTGCTCAATTACATTTAATGCAGTTTATTCTATTGTTACTTAATCTGTACTTTGCATAATTACCTTTTTATCTCTGGTTGCTTGGAAGGGCTGTGTTATCATGGGATAATTTTTTACCAATTAGATATTATGTAATGACGTGTATGAGAAGCAAGATTGACTTATAAGACTGACATTTTATTAATCCTGTTCTCCGGTCATTGCTGTCTTAACTTTCGTTAGTTAGTACCAGGGGTTATTTCATTGAGAATTTGGCTCTTAGAAGTTAGAATGAGCTCTCTGTAGGACTTGTTCTTTTAAATTTCTTAATTCGAATACATCTTTTTTGTTTTCCTTTTAAAGAATTCAATAGTTCAAAGTTAGTCTCTTCAAGTATAGAATATCTCACAAGTCTAGTATCTTGAACTATATGCCCCACTCTAATTAGTAATCTGATTTCATGTTTCTGCAGCCTTCACTTGTATGTTCATTGGCTTTAACTTGACTTCAATAGTTGGGTCTTAAAATTGTGAAGTTTATGGAGTCTCTTGTTGATATTTGTTCTGTCTTGTACTATTTATTTAAGCAATTTTATTTGGTTTTTAATTGTCATGAAGCATGTAGTTACAAGATGGTCTGCATTCATAGTGCCAGATGTGACCAAGAACAGTTTTCATGTCTCACCATTGTCTTAAAATGTCAAGATATTGTCATTGACTTTCCATGTTTTAACGCCCTTAGAACTGTGTTGATTCTTTTAGAAAATAGCTCTCTCTCTCTCTCCCCACCCCCTGCTGTTTCCGTTCTCTTCCTTTTTACCTCTTATTGTGGTGTTTAAGCTGGTAATGGAGACGTATGTCTCATTTTCCTTTGATTCACGATTGAGTCACCAATAAAGTTATGTTTCACTTTCATTCCCCTAGAAGCCTCTGTTGTAGGCATCTGATTTTGATCCTACTTGCTGCTTGTGTTGTCAACAAGAAAGAGGTGATGGTGGAGAGATAAGTTTGGTAGAGTTTAGTGACACTGCAAGGCAGCTAGAATTTGAGAATCCTGCCACACAGTTTGATGTCTTGATAATTTAAGCTGAACTTAGCCTTTTGATCATTTTTGCTTTTCTTCCTTTTCCCTTGTGTTCTCTTCCTGTCTTGTTAATGTGTTCTAATATGGGATGTTGACTGTATTATTTCCATGTTAAATGTGAACTTATCAGGTTTCTAAATCTTCATCATCATCATTTTTTTTTTTTTTT
>CAIGRK010015767.1:0-15539 GCA_903798315.1 Fraxinus greggii | reverse complement strand
ATTTGAGAAATTGAAATTGAAAATTTACACACACACAAAAGAGGAACGCCGCCGAGTCCAACAAAACGCCTATTGAATTGCCCATCGAAGCCGCGACGTCCGCCAAAGACCACCGATATACAGACCATTGGAATTAGGTAACTTGTAATTTGGAGTTGGTGAGTTGGTAGTCTTTGTAGTTTAATGCCGACTATGGCAGATTTTCTAGTAAATTTTTGACGTCCTTTAATTTAATTATCGTACGGAATTGAATAGAACCGAACCAAACCGAAACGAACCCAAACGGTTCCAGAATTATATCTGGAACCGATGATTCCATTTACTAAATACCCGAAAATTTCTAGAACCGAACAGAATCGAACCGAACCGAGCCACGCCCGACCCTAAATCAAACAAACCACTTTTGTAGCAATCACGAATGATTACAAAACTCTCAAGTATACTCCAGAAAATATATATAAATATAAAACTCGAATATGAGAAATTATAGAATATGAAAATGATAATTTCACGCTTTTATGTAATTTTTTCAAAACCAGTTATGAGTTTATATAGCCAGAATAGATATAAATGTCTCCACTATGATCCAGAAATATTTACAATTTTTGATGGGTTGTTTAAAAAACGATCATACTATATTGGCTAGTTTGACCCATTAAATAAATTTCTATAATTATTTAAAAAAAATATTATTTTAATCAAGGAAGCCCAAGAGTCCCTTGCCGCTTCAGGCAGTCCTTCTTCTTGTGTCCCTTCTTCTTGCAGAAAAATAGACCATATCACTGTAATTAGCCTNAAATATTTACAATTTTTGATGGGTTGTTTAAAAAACGATCATACTATATTGGCTAGTTTGACCCATTAAATAAATTTCTATAATTATTTAAAAAAAATATTATTTTAATCAAGGAAGCCCAAGAGTCCCTTGCCGCTTCAGGCAGTCCTTCTTCTTGTGTCCCTTCTTCTTGCAGAAAAATAGACCATATCACTGTAATTAGCCTTTGACTGCCCCTTCTATGCCAACCTGAATCCCTCTCATGAACAGGAAAACCCTTTGTCTGGGTCTGAAATCCAACGACTAGTTGCTTCATCTTCTCTCTACAATAAAGGGCATCGCAAACCTCTTAAATTGTGATAGTATATCGACTATACAAGATGGTGTCCCTAAATGTCATATATAGAGTGGGGCAACAAACATAGCAAAATCATTCCTAAGTCCTCTTCATCGTACTTGACCTACATGGTCTCCAAACTATCTTCTAAAGATCCAATTTGCAATGAGAATATAAGCAATGCTTAGATACAATTTGCTTGCTAGATTTCGATTCATGCATAATTGCTCTATTTTCAACCACCACTTCCCGAAGAATTTGATTTGAAAGATGAAGATGAAGATATATCTATGATAGGGCCTTGCGATTCTTATGTCGTTTCTCCTCCAATGTCAAAGATGTGGGCATTCTATTAAGTCTCAACAAAGTATCATCAAAATCCAATTGGGCAAGCGCTGCTCGTATCTTCATTTGCCACAAAAAGAATTTGGTGTTGCGATTCAAAGCCAAAATTTCAAACTTCATATTTGTCATCCCGAAACAATCAAACCTTGTTGATCAAACCTTACTTCAATACGAGACCAAACAGGCTCCCCCAAGAACTTCAATCCTTAACTCTGAAACCAATTGTTAAAAAGCAAGCCAATTAGTAATAATTTGGTGATAAAACTTATACCACTTATTATGAATATTAATGCGAATAAAATATGACAAAATGAAACGAATCACACAAGAATACAAGATTTAACGTAGAAATCCAAAACTGAGAAATCAACGAGGTGGGGAATTCTCTATAATCAAAGCAAAGAAGTACATAAGGATCTTATAAGACTATCAACCTACGTCAAAATATGCAAGTCTCTCTCTCTCTCTCTCTCTCTCTCTCATCGAGATCCTCTCACATTGATGTTCTCTCAATGCTATACGATATTTTGCTATGCTCTCACAAAGTTATCAAGATTATACATCACGTGGAGTATATATAGGAACTCATTAGAAGTGTTTTGGATGAATACAATACAAGAAATAGAAGTAGAATGATATCGCAATTAGATTCTAGCATGATAACACTGTCGCTCGAGCACAGACAGGCAACAACTTTGCCGCTCGAGTGAAACGCTGATACTAAGCTCTCTGCTACGTTTTTTACCCTGGATGCTCGAGTGCCAACAAGGTGCTCAACTAGTGAAAAAGCACCGACTTTTCCTCCATCAAAACTACAAAACAAAGTATTCAATTATCCAAAGTCCTTTTACCAATCAAATTTTCTATCCTGGATGAACTTTGATCCATTTTTCAACCGAACTTCCATACCAAAAAAGACTCTTGTTCCTTTTATCAATTTACCAATACAATCCTAATCCCAATAGGAAATTATGCTTGTTTTATTAATGTCATTGGTTTTTTACGAAGTCTATATAACTGTCGTTGTTTGTAATAGTTTTCCCTACCAGCAATTTCGTTAACTTGTGTTCTTGTTTGATATTATATTTGCAAGGGAAATTGGAAGTGCTTTGCGACTAATCACAATGAGAAAAGAACCCCAAGTTGTAAGATATACATTTAGAGAAGGTGAAGAAACTCTACACTTAAGTATGTCCACCTTATCTTGGAAGGAACTTAGTTGAATAATTAGTGCTATTTTATGTTTTCTTGCTATTTTATGTTTTCTTTCTTTTTAAAAATTTGATTTAAGCTTTTCTTTTTCAAATATATGTGATGATGGTGGCATAATTAGTTTTTACCTTGTGCTTTGACTAGAGAAGTCCTTTTTTGTTAATTTGTATTCATGGGGTGACACTGTTGGCAAGTTTCTTATTACTTATTTCTGTATTTTATATTCAGGGCTTTAAAATATTGACATTTCACTGTTCTTTGGATAAATTATAGCCTAATTTATTGTATATTTATTTTATTATATGAAATCCAATATTTGGACATGGAATTGAAAGAATGAAGCTAAAAATGGCAAAAATTGTGAAATTCAAAGTTTAAGGACTCAATTGCAACTTTCTAATATTTAATTCGGAACACACAAAAAGATTGAAGATTTTACAAGTTCAATTGGATGAAATTAGAAGTTGAAGGTTTGAATTTCGAAGAAAAAAATGTAAATGGAGAAATAATCAAATTTGGGACTGAAACGCACAAAAAAAGAAAAGCTGGAACATGCACATACAAATTAGCAACAATTCACGTAGCCAATTCTTCTGTATGCGTAGGACTTGACTTTTCAATCACCAAGAGTCATTTGGTTCTATGACACGTGCACGGCCAATTCTGGGGTTTCGGGGGTAGTTTTCCTATTTTGATTCAACCATATATGGATACTAGTTTTACTGATTTTTGACCTATTTTCACTTCCATAAGTATTGAACTTGGCAGCCATTGAAAATAACCTCTCCTACATATATTTCATCAATTTATCACGTCGAAGAGAGGCAAGAATTATCAATCATTTGAGCAAATCACAAGGCAATTGCAAGAATCAATTCATTGACAATTAAAGGTCGGCTTTTGGGCAACGAAGGGAAGGCACAAGTGGAATTCAACAAAAAATCATGGATGAGATACAGATTTCGAGATTCTTCATCTTCTTCTTCAATTAATCAAAATTCAGGTGATGTTGTATAAATGACTTACGATTTCTTGAAACTTTGTAATGTTATGCTAATTTTCCAATTACTAAGACATTGATGAACCCTTAAAATGAAGTTTTTAATATAAATTCAATAATTTGACATCCAATATGTGTTTATTCTGGGATAATTGTTATAGGATTTAATTATTTGATTGATTGTGAATTTTAATGACTTCAAGAGAAATAATAGGATAGATAGTACTTTATAACAATTATTGTAAAGTCGGATAGGGGATAGAGATATACCACTATAATTTTCATGATTTCAATAGATATTCTAACGTTTTTAATGCATGTTTGCATATTTCATAGAAATATAGAAATGTCACATAAAGTGATAAATTCAATTGACATCGAGAGATATTTTTAATTAACTTAAGAACATTGATCAACAAGAGTGTACACATCTTGTCGTGTAATTGATTTATATTGAAACGGATTAATACATAGAATTCAAGATCTCGGTAATATCACATCGAATTTTACAAAAGCTTTATAAATTGCTCATTAGAATCGTTAGTTTAATTAGTTAATTAGCGTAAATTCTTCAACTAAAATTGGCCATTCGATAGAGTTAGAATTAATTAATTCTAAATTGAATACATAGTTCTCGTGGGAAGAATATCATACTTATCACATAGTTCTCGTGGGAAAAATATCATACTTATCACTTTATTACTTGTTCGCGCTACCATACATTTGTGAAAAATCAAATGGACCAATTTTTGACGCCGTTGTCGAGGACTTTTGTCTTTAGTTAGTTTTAATTTATTTTAGCTTTAATCTGAAATTTTATTACTTTATTAGTTTAATTTTATATTAGAAAAAATTAAAAAGTGTTTCTTCTCTTTCTTTTTCAGGTCATTTATGCAAAGTTGGAGGTACGATGATCTTTCTCAATTTGATCCCAAAAACGAAAAAACATTTAGGATGAGAAGAAAAGAATAGATAGAGACAAAACAAAAACAGCAAGCAAATCTAATGGCAGAAATGTACAAAATCAAATTACCGTTGGGATGAATGAAATTGCAGCACGTCTGATTTTAGCTGCAGGAGATGAGAATGAAAAACTGATTGGGGAATACATGGTTCCACCAGTGGTAGAAAGTAGATCCAATTTAGATACCCCGCATTTGGGCAAGCTAATTTTCACTTGAGGACAGATGTAATTAATATGTCCCACAATGCATTGTAATTCTTTGGGAAATCTACTGAAAATATGAATGCTCATATCTCAATACTTCGAGACATGTGTGCAACAATTGAATATTCTGGGGTTTACAATGATACAATTTGATTGAGACTCTTTCCTTACACTTTAAGAGATTCAGCCATGGAATGGTTGAATACATTTCCATCTCATAGCATCACCACTTGGAGAAGTTTGAGGCAAAATTTCTTGAGTAAACATTTCCTACCAAAAAGAATGATTAAGCTGAGGAACGGTATCACTACATTTTCCCAATTGGATTCAAAATGTTATTCAAAGGCAAAAATTGTTTAAAATTCAGTACTTCTACATTGGGCTAAATTCGGCAAGCAGAGCTAACTTTGACTCTGCCTATGATGGATCAATTACAACAAGGATAGCAAACTAAGTCTATCAAATCGTAGAGGACCTAGCATTCAGAAGTGCACTTTGGCCAACAAAAAGATCATATCGAAAGAGAGTTGCTGGAATACATGAAATGAACGCAATGACAGCAATTTTAGCTCAAAAGGTTGATAGTTAGGCAACTAGTCAAACAGTGAATGCACTTTAAGCATTTGGGCCGACATGCAACCATTGTGGTGGAAATCACAAAAGTTTGGATTGCAATGTGGAAATTCCATTTGTTAAATCAGCAGAAGAGGTAAATTACATGTCAAATTACCTGAGGCAGGAGAATAATCTACACTCCAATACCTATAATCCTGGATAGAGAAATTATCCCAATTTTTATTGTAGCAATTATCAGTGATCTCAAGGTGCACCACCAGATTTTCACCAGCGAGAAAAGAAGCCTTCATAGGAAGAAGCATCTTCTAGAATGGCTGAAGCATAAACTAATTGTGTGGAAAGAACTGAAAAGACCTTGCAGATACAGGGATCTATCATCAAGAATTTGGAGATTCAAATGAGACGCTGAGATAAATCCCAAACAGTGGGGTAAGGCAGTGAGTGTTGTAGAGGATGAGATAATTGACGACTTACCTGTGAAAGTACTAATTCCAGCTCAGGTAATTACTACATGAAGTGGGGTTCAACATCCAAAAATTGCAGTTAAGAGTTATGTGGTAGCAACTGAAAAAGTATCTTCCACATATGAAGAGCAAGTGGATAAATCTCAACAGTCGACAAAGATAATTCCTTATTAGAATTCAGATGATCCACGGGTTAAGGCAACCGTTCCTGTCAAGACTTATGTACCTCCTAATTGTAGAATACGAAGCTTGATGAGCAATTCGAAAAGTTTATGGACATGCTGAGAAAGCTACATATCAACATATCGTTAACCGATGCAATTAGACAGATCCCAAGTTATGCAAAGTTCCTAAAAGACATAATTAAAAAAAAAAACTTCTTGAATTTGAAAAAGTTGCATTAACAAATCAAACAGTGCTAGGCTACAAAATAAATTGCCGTCCAAACTCAAGGATCAAGGAAATTTCATTTTATCTATTTCACTCGGCAAATAATATTTTTTAATGCTATATGTGATACAGGTGCAAGTGTCAATATAATGCATTTGTCTGTCTATAGGAAATTAGGAATTGGAGAAGTAAAGGAAACAATGGTGTCGCTGCAGCTGGCTAATAGAAGCATCAAATATCCAAGAGGCAGAGTTGAGAATGTACTCATTAAAGCTGGAAATTTAATATTCCCAGCGGCCGTTCTTGTTCTTGACATAGAAGAAGATCAAAATATTCCGATAACTCTAGATCGACGCTTCCTTGGTCGAATCTTGATTGTGGAGAAAGGCAAGTTGGCATTAAAGGTGGAGGATGAACAAAAAGTTTTTAAATCACACAATCCATTCAAGCAACCATGAGACCTTGAGGAGTGCAAGGGCATTGATGAAGATGGTCTATGAAGCTCCCAGAAGAGAAAACCTAAAGTTGGTAGAATTCTTGGTCGAGATGAGAAATGAGAGTTTGAGGCTATAAATTACAACGAATGCAAGGGCGGAAAATTCATATTTGAACTACTGTGACAATCTCCTCTACAAAGTCTAGCTAAAGACTTGAAATTAAGTACTTATTGAGAGGCAACCCGATTTCTTATCGTTTTATTTATTATGCTTAATGTCTTTGCATGTAGTTTATTAGCGTGCATTAGTTTTAGGCATGTTTTTATTTCAATAAAAAGTATCATCATGTCTATATTAAACCTAGTAAAAGAACAAGATATATTTGAGCCAAATATAATAGAAAATACAAGTGGCACAAATTTCAATGCTCTAGGGACGTAAAAACTGGTTATATCATACACGCCACTCTCTAACTGTCCAATTTTTTTTACTCTTACATTTGTTTCTTTCATCTTGAAAAGTAATAGGATATCAAGCAGGATGGCAGGTTGAAAAATGGAATAGATTGATCCTACAAGCTATCTCAAATTTAAGACAGAATAATTCGGAGAATACCTCTTCCTTTCTTCCGTAGCCCTTTATGTGTTGTATTAGACATTAAGACATTGAGGAAAATGTCTAATTTAAGTTAGAGGCAAAAAAAAAAACATTGATTTTTTAGTTTATTATTGTTGTGTTATTGTGTGTTTTTACTGTTTTAATATATATAAAAAATAAGAAAAGAAAAAATTGAAAAAAAAAAAAAAAATCAAAAGATTTTTCCTATTTATCGTGTGCTTGTATGCGTTGGGTAGCATTGCCGGCGATTATGAAGATTTTTGGAATTATATATTAATTTATGAATTGTGGATAATTTACATGTTTGGAATAATTGATTCTCATCCATATAAACTTGATACTATTTGCACTCATGAATTAAATTTAGCATTATATAATAATGAGTTGATTCATTGTCTTGATAGGTTGAAATATTCGAATTTATACACACACACACACACGAAATAAATTATACAATCCTTAGATCAATTTTAGAATAGTTTGGAAATGATTGAACTATTTTAGGAAGATATTGATATGAATGGGGATTCCATGTGTGGAAACTCTTGTATGGATTATCAAAAGATCAAAAGCTTACAAGATGAAAATTAGGTGAAAATCTTAATTTATGAGTCAATTTTTAAGAACCGGTGTTTAATAAGGGCATTGCACTAAACGTGAAAGGGAAAAAAAGAAAATAGTTATCTCATTGTGAAACGTCTAATCGTAGCCTAGATGACTTGAGTAATTCAATTTGCAAGGATATTTAAAACATGATGACCTATGGTCATTTGACTTGGGATCGAACAAATGTTCGCTACAAGGATCATTTAGAAAAGTTAATGGAGAGAAATCCGCACATAAAATAAGTGGAACAAAAAAAAATAGGTCCATAAAGCAGAAAACTCACAACATGCCTTGATTAAGCACCAAATTTGAGAGAATTGGATATTTGACAATGGATTATTAGCCTAATTGAGTTTTAGAGATTGAAGTGATAAAAAAAATTGGAGAATCCTTATTTGTTGATATGTTGACTTATAATTAGTGAAATCTACCTAAATTAGAAAGGATGAGGGGTTAGTATAGATATTCAACCTTAGATCACGCATTAGAAAATAAGTAAAATAGAACAAGTTTGGAGGTGTGTAAATCTTATGAGTGATGAAAGGAAAAATTTCACCATTGAGAGTTGGGAAATGAAACAACTCATGAATTTATAATGTTTTACTTAATTATTCACACAAGCATCAGTTTTACATTGGAGAAGTTTATATTGATTTTAGTATTGTGACTTTGAAGTTCTTTATGGATTTACTACAATGATTACAATCTTGAGACAAAATGGCAGATTATCTAGCCAAAAACTTTGGTGTATGTATGATTATTTGTTAAATTATGTTATGGTTTTATTTGAGAACAAACAAATGTTTGTGAGATGAAATAAAGAAGCAGAAAATTGTGAAATTCAAAGTTTGAGAACTCAATTGCAACTTTCTAATAATTGATTCGGACCACCAAATAAAGATTGAAAATTTTACAGGTTCAATTGGATGCATTTAGAAATTGAATGATTGAATTTGGAAGAAAAGAGATGTAAACGGAGAAAAAATCAAATTTGGGACTAAAATACACACGAACGAAAAGCTTGAACACACACGCGCAAATAAGAAACAATTCACATAGGGCACGCTTGCCAGCCAATTATCCAAGAGCACAGGACCTAACTTTTCAATTATCAAGGGCAACGGAATTCATCAAGAAATCATTGAAGAGATTCACATTTCAAGATTCATCATCTTTTTCTTCAATTAACCAAAATTCAGGTGATGTTATATGTATTAATTATTATTTCTTGTAATTTTGTAATGCTAGACTAATATTCCGATTACTAAGACATTGATGAACTTTTATTATGAAGTTTTTAATATAAATTTAATAATTTGACGTCCAATATGTATTTATTTTTGTATGATTGTCATAGAATTTAATGATTTTTCAATGAGATCATTGTCATAGAATTTAATGATTTTTCAACGAGATCCCTAGTTGGATTGATTGTAAATTTTACTGATTTCGAGAGAAGTAATGGGATAAATAGCACTTTATAACAATTATTGTAAAGTTCGATAGAGAATACAAATATTCTGCTATGCTTTCCATAATTTTTATAGATGTTCTAACATTTTTAATGCATACTTTCATGTTCGCATGTTTCATAGAGAAACGGAAAGATTACATGAGATGATAGATTTAATTGACATTGATTGATGCTTTTAATTAATTTATAAACATTGATCAACAAGAATGTGTACATATTTTCATATTATTGATAAGCATTGAAACGGATTAATAAGGAGGATTCAATGTCTTGGTAATATCACATTGAAATTTACAAAATCGTTATAAATTGCTCATTAGAATTGTTAGTTTAATTAGTTAATTAGTGTAAACTCTTCAACTAAAATTGGCTATTTGATTAGAGATAGAATTAATTGATAAACAGATAATTATGCTAATAGAGAAACTTGAGTCAATGGGATATCACATATGTTTGAAATATTAAACTTGGTGTTATATAGATATGAGATATAGTCTCCGTCCTTTCAGCATTTTCATTTTTGTCTTCACCAAGGTCCAGGGTACAGAATTAAACTATGCCAATGTTGGAAAAATATGTGATTTCCAATCACGTGCGTCTGAAAGCACTAAATGTCTCAATATGTTGTTGAAGTTGTGTAGAGTTTTGAGGAAAAGAGATGATCATCGATTCTGGTGTAACCTACTTTCATTATCCCCACTGAATGTTTTCGTTTCAAACAACACTCCAATTTCTCAATAGGATTTGGGAATATCTTCTGGGCCTATTCTTGGTGTAGGTTCCCAACGTTGTTAGATTCGTCTACCTTCCGTTTCAAAGCATGTACATGCAGATATAAAGATCTAATGCTACATAAAGAACGTGCTTTCTTATTATAACTCAGTTGAAGCAATGGATTTTTTTCTAAAGAATTTTTTCATCGCAAAATGCACACTTCATTGATAAAGTGATTTTACTATATTTTCAAGTTTCTCTGTCTTGGGTTTTCTTGCTTATAAGTCTAAATTGTTAGATTTCTTTCTTCTGAAGATGCAACATATTTATTAAGTTCCATGCACTTTGTTAAGAATTATGTACCGATATACCACTTAATTAATAAATAAAATAACTAGAATAATATGGCAATATAAAAATCAAATAAGAACACAAGATTTACGTGAAAATCTACGGGCAAAAGATGAAAATTTATTAATATCAATAATGGAAAATTAAAAATCATAGTGTAGAATGTAAGGATTGATTTTTCTAGAGGTTTACTTCTCATATATATAGTGCAAAGAAGAGCCTAAGATGTGGTGGAGTTCAACTATAATATGTTTATACAATAATGGAGTGTTTGTGATAAACTAGGATTTAAAAATATGCCAAAATCGAGAACTATTCAAAATTAGGATAAGACTGTCGCTCGAGCGATGGTCTCACGACATGGCTGGCCGCTCAAGGGGCCTCTTCGTGGATAGCGAGCCCTGAAGCTCCTGTTCTAAATGCTAGATTGAGATCGAGTGCATAGCGAGCGTTAGTTCATCACTTCATTCTCCTCGCATGATTTCTTCATCTCCTATTACAACTTGGACTTCTTCAAGTCCAACACAAATCATCAACTCTCAATTGAACTCCCAAATTGAATTTCAACTTGAATTCCTAAATAGACTTCTTCCAAATAGAATTTGGACCACGTCCTAATTCTAAAAAAACTCTATCTTGACATGAATTCCAAAGCAATGAAAAAACTTCAAAAATTCTCCATTTTTAGACAAATTCCACTACAAGTAATGAAAGTTAATACTTCAACAACAAATTCTCCACCAAAATTTCTCCAACGGTAAAATTTTCCACCTCTTCCACAGAACCCAACTAGGGCAAACTCAATAATTGAAAAAATAAATTGAATCCAAGCACCGCTAAGCAGGAATACCTTGGGCACCAAGGTTACTCGAATTATCCCCACGAACAATAAAATCACAAACCAAACAGGGTAAAAACATACCCTATAACAGAATCAATATAACTAACTGCTTCTATAGAATGTTATTTACTAGACTCAATACCTTCAACTGCATTTAAAGCATAAGCAACTAAATCAATTTTATCATACCTTTGTGGAGGCCTTATATCTCTCATAGATCAATTTCTAACAATCAAATACAGTGGCACCACTAGTGTTGTTGACAAAGTTATATTACCCGAATTTCTAAACTCGACTGAGATGTATTCTTCAATTAAGATCCTAAATCAAACTTCAACTATATTGAACCAAACTCAAAATCCACCAGAGTGCCTAATTTTTGCTGAATGATATCAAAATATTCGGTAGAATCCTGCAAGAAATATAATTGGGACCTTCTCTATCACTTCATTACAATACGGGCACATTTAATAACTTTTAGGACTCCATCTTCACCAATGTATTTGTACTCTTTTGAATTAATAGTATTCAAGGAGATAAGATTTCTTTTTAAATCCGACACATGTCTTACAACATCAAGTTTCCTATCAATCCTATCGAACATCATAATTCTGACTCTTTCAATACCAGCTATCCTGCAAGGTACATTATTTCTCATTTCCACACCACCTTTGGAAACTGTTTCATATGTTGAAAACAAATCTCAATTAGGACACATGAAAAGTACGAGTTGTATCAAGAATCTCTCGTCAGTTTTAGAGTCGCCATAAAAAATAACCAAAAGTTCTCAATTATTGTAGCAATCTTCTACAATACTGTCTTCACTTGAAGTTTCTCGATATTTTTCCTCCTGATTTGTAGCCACTGATTTATTCTTATTTTACAAATTATAACAATTCGTCTTAATGTGCCCAATTTTATTACATTAATTACAAACTTTATTACTGTAATTAGATCTTAATCTATCCATTACATAACAACGCTGAACAACAATGTCATCTCCATTAGCCTCAGATCCAACAATATGCTTTCATTTTCTCATTTGAAAGCACGGTATCATATATTTGTTCAATGGTGAGAGTATCATGATGTGTCTCTAAATGACATGTATGAAGCGGGCAACGAACACGATAATATCAACCATAAATCTTTTTCATCATATTTGACCTCCAAAATCTCAAATCAACGATGATTTCCTTAAAAACAAATAAGTAGTCTTCTAGTGTTGTACTCTCTGTTATATGATGAGAATATAAATGTTGCTTCAGATGTAATTTGTTGGTTAAAATTTTCGGCATGCATAACTATTCCAATTTTAATCATAATGCCGAGGCGATTTACTCTTTTAGAATATCCTAAAGAATGTGATTCGAAAGTTGAAGATGTGTTTATGATAGGGCCTTTCGATCCTTATGTTGTTTCTCCTCCAACGTCAAAGTTGAGGACATCTTATCAAATTCCAACAAAACATCATCCAAATCCATCTGAGCGAGCACTACTCGTATCTTTACTTGCCAAAATGAAAATTTGGTGTTGCAATCCAAAAGCGGAATATCATACATCATGGTTGTCGTCACAAAAATCAAACATCGAACTGAGTTGATTGAACCTCACTCTGATATCACTTGTTAAGAATTATATACTGAATCGATACCACTTGATTAATAAATAAAGAAGGAAAATAATATGAAAATCAAATAAGAATACAAGATTTACGTGGAAAAAAATCTACGGGTAAAAGAGGAGAATTATTAATATCAACAATTGAGAATTACAAATTATTGTGCAGAATGTAAGGATTGATTTTTCTAAATGTTTACTTCTCATATGTATAGTACAAAGAAGAGCCTAAGATGTGGTGGAGTTCAACTATAACAAGTCTATACAATAATGAAGTGTTTGGGATAGAATAAATGAAGTGTTTGGGATAGAATAGGATTTAAAAATATGCCAAAATCGAGAACTGTTCAAAATCCGGATAAGACTGCCGCTTGAGCGGCCTTCTCACGGATAGAAAGTGTTGAGATCCTATTCTAAGCACTCGACCAGGATCAAGGTACGTAGTGAGTGCCAGTTCGCCATTTCCTTCTCCTTGCATGATTTATTCCTCTCCTACGGCAACTTGGACTCATTCAAGTCTTTTTCAAGTCCAATACAAAATCACCAACTCCCAATTGAATTTCCAGATTGAATTCCAACTTCAATTCCAAAATTGGAGACATACAGCTGCATGCCTGGACACACTATGCAATCGCATAGGTCTTCAATTCAGTTCCACTGTCAGTTGCTTTAACCAAG
Source organism: Fraxinus greggii (assembly GCA_903798315.1). Taxonomy (NCBI): domain Eukaryota; kingdom Viridiplantae; phylum Streptophyta; class Magnoliopsida; order Lamiales; family Oleaceae; genus Fraxinus; species Fraxinus greggii. Next base: position 1,933 of record CAIGRK010015767.1, on the reverse strand, counting down.
TTGATCTATCTTGTTTCTCCTTCCAAGCCCAATATGAAACTTATTCCTTTGCTTATTGTGCTCGATGTTTTGTCCACTATAGTTTGAGCAAGCAATCACATAACTTCCTTGACCTTCTTGCCCGTGATCTCGTCATTGGTCCTTCCTCCACAAGTAACAGATCCTTGCCCTCGCTAGCTTTCGTACAATGGATCTCATCATTCCCTTCCTCTTCAAAAGGATTTGTCCTCGAATCTCCACCTACATCAAACAAAGAGAGATCAGAAACATTGAAAGTAGTAGAAATGCTATACTCACATGGAAGATCCAACTTATAGGCATTGTCATTAATCTCTTCAAGCACTTGGAATGGTCCATCACCTCTCGATTGCAACTTTGACTTCCTTTGAGTTGAAAAACATATATTTCTCATATGCACCCAAACCCAATCTCCTAATTCAAATATATCGTGTTTTCATCCCTTATTTGCTTGAGAAGCATAATGATCATTCTTCTTCTCAATCTGGCATCGTACCTTCTCATGGAGGGATCTTACCAAGTCGGTCATCTTTTTTCCATCTAAAATACATCTCTCATCTACAGGTAAATGAATTAAAGCCAAAGGTGATAGTGGATTTAACCATAAATAATTTCAAATGGAGTATAAGAAGTAGCAGAATGTGTAGCCTTTTTATATGCAAATTCTATGAATGGCAAGCAATCATCCCAACTCTTCAAGTTCTTATTAACTATATTGGGCAATAGTTATATCATAATCCTATTAACAACATCAGTTTGTCCACCGTTTGTGGGTGACAAATTATAGAGAATAATAGGTTAGTTCCTAACTTACCCCACAAAACCTTCCAAAAATGACTAATGAACTTAACATCCGTATCCGATACAATAATCCTAAGTACCCCACGTAAGCGCCACTTCCTTAAAGAATAAATCTACAATATTGATGGCATCATCAGCTTTATGACATGGAATGTAATGTACCATCTTACTAAATCCATCTACCAACACAAATATTTTCCTTTCTTAGTCCTAGGTAAACCCAGCACAAAGTCCATAGACACCTCAACCTAAGACTCACTAGGAATGGGTAATGGCGTATACAAATCTTGAGGTAAATTTTAGATTTAGCCTTTTTACAAGTGATGTATCTACTACAAACCGGATTAATATCAATGTTCATCTTAGGCCAATAAAAGTGTTCATTTAACATATCCAAAGTCTTCTTAATCCCTAAGTGACCCATTAAAGCTCCATTATGTGCTTCACGTACTAGCAATTCTCTCATTGAATACCAAGGTATGCATAACTTATTCTCCCGAAATAAATATCCATCATGCCTGACGAATCTATCTATTGCACCTTTGTCACATAATTCATATATATTAAAAAAGTTCGGGTCATTAGTATACATGTTCTTAACAAATTCAAATCCTAACAACTTGGCACCTAAAAAAGTTAGAAGTACATACCTCCTTGACAATGCATGCGCTGCCACATTTTTCTAACCTTGTCTGTACCGAATAACATATGGAAATGTCTCGATGAGCTCCATCCACCTTGTATAGAGGGGAGTTATTGTCTATCGTCAACCTCTATAGTAGAATCAGTTGGACAGGCCTGCCTCTCTAATGGTTTACCTTGACCCTTTAAATATTTCAAGGACTCATGATCGGTGTGAATCACGAACTCCTTTGGCCACAGGTAGCGCTACCATTTCTTCAAAACTCAAACAAGTGCATATAACTCCTTATCATAGGTAGGATAGTTGAGAGCTGCGCCAATTAGCTTTCGCTAAAGTAAGCTATTAACATTTATTCCTGAATCAAGAGAGCTCCAATACCTATTCCTGAGGCATCACATTCAATTTCAAAAGTATTGTTAAAGTTAGGTAGTGATAAAATAGATGCAATACACAACATATCCTTAATAGTAT
>CAIGRK010015737.1:0-12325 GCA_903798315.1 Fraxinus greggii | reverse complement strand
TTTTTTTTTTTTTTTTTTACAATGAATGGATTGAGTCCTATTTATATGGGACTCATAAAATCCAATTAAAATGGAATTAAGCCTTAAAACATATTAAAAAAATATCATACAAGTGTTTTTACTAAAATAAAATTCTAGGCGAAACTTAAAAAATATGCGTCTGAGGTTTGAACTATGCGGCCGCATAGGGTAATGGCCTGTGGTTGCATAGGCCAGTCATCAACCTTCAACTTAGCTTCGGTAAGGGGCTATGCGGCCGCATGCTTAGTTACCCTATGCGGTTGCATTGGTCTTCACTTCAGCGCCCTCATCCATTGCTCGAATCAATTTGATCCATCTTGTTTCTTCTTCCAAGCCTAACATAAAAATTGTTCACTTGCCTATTGTGATCGATGTTTCGTCTACTGTAACTTGAACAATCAATCACATAGCTTCCTTGACCTTCTTTGGTCGTGACCTCGTCATTGATCCTTATCTTCGCTAGCTTTCGTACCACAATTCTCGACCTCATCATTGGTCCTTCCTCCACGATCAACTGATCCTTATCCTCACTAGCTTTCGTACCATGGTTCTCATCATTCTCTCCCTCTTCAAAAGGATTCATCATTGAATCTCCACTTGCATCAAACAAAGAAAGATCAGAAACATTGAAAATAGCAAAACTGCCATACTCACCAGGAAGATCCCACTTATAGGCATTGTTATTGATCTTTTCTAACACTTGGAACGGTCTATTTCTTCTCAGTTGAATTGAATTCCTTTGAGCCAAAAAGCATTCACTTCTCATATGCACCCAAACTCAGCATCTTGGTTTAAACATAACGTGCTTTAATCCTTTATTTACTTGAGAAGCATAATACCCATTTTTCTTCTTAATCTAGCATCGTACCTTCTCATGGAAGGAAAGTTACCAACTCGCCCTTCTTCTTTCCATCCAAATGACCTCTCTTATCAATGGTTAAATGAATTAAATCCAAAGGTATTGGTGGATTTAAACCATAAAAATTTCAAATAGAGTATAAGAAATAGTAGAACGTATAGCCCTATTATATGGAAATTCTATGAATGGCAAGCAATCTTCCCAACTCTTGAGGTTATTATTGACTATAGTGCGCAATAGTTGTATCATAGTCCTATTAACAACCTCAGTTTGCTATCCGTTTGTGGGTGACAAGTTGTAGAGAATAATAGCCTAGTTCCTAACTTACCCCTACAAAACCTTCCAAAAATAATTAAAGAACATAATATCCCTAACCGATATAATACACATAGGTACCCCATGTAAGCTCACTATTTCCATAAACAATAAATCCGCAATATTAGTAGTATCATTAGTTTTACGACATGGAATAAAATGAGCCAACTTACTAAATATATCTACCACCTCAAATATGGAATCTCTTCCTTTCTAAGGTCTAGATAAACCCACAAAGTCAGTGAACACATCAACCCAAGGTTATCTAAGAATGGGTAAAACCTTAGACTGAACCTTTTTACAAGTGATGCATCTACTACAAACCTGATCAACATCAACTTTCATCTTAGGCCAATAGAAGTGTTCATTTAACACATCAAAAGTGACCCATTAAACCTCCACTATTGTGCTTCACGTTTTAACAATTCACTCAGCGAAGACCTCGATACACATAACTTATTTTCTCGAAACAAATATCCATCATGCCTAAAGAATTTATCTATAGCACATTTGTCACATGATTTATATACATTAGAAAAGTCCGGGACATTAGTATACATGTTCTTAATATATTCAAATCCTAATAATTTAGCAACTAAAGAAGTAAGAAATATGCAACTTCTTGACTATGCATCTACCATCACATTTTATTTACCTTTTTTGTACCAAATAACATATGGAAATGTCTCGATGCACTCCATCCACCTCCCATGCCTCTTATCTTGTTTACCGTATCCGTTTAAATGCTTCAAGGACTAATGATCAGTGTGAATCACGAACTCCTTTGGCCATAGGTAGTATTACCATGTTTCCAAAACTAGAACAAATGCATACAACTCCTTGTCATATGTAGGACAGTTGAGAGCTGCTTTGCTTAGCTTTTCACTAAAGTAAGCTATTGGCCTTCGTTCCTTCATTATGACAACTCCAATACCTATTCTTGAGGCATCGCATTCAATTTCAAAAGTATTGTTAAAGTTATGTAGTGATAAAATCGATGTAGTACAAAACATATTCATAATAATATTAAAAGCATGTTCTCGTTCAATGCCCCAATGAAATCCTAAAATTTTCTTTAGAATCTCCATGAGTGTGTGGCAAGTGTACTAAAATCTTTAACAAGATGCATATAAAAGCTAGCTAAACCATGAAAACTTCTTACCTCAGTAATGCTTTTAGGTGTTGGCCACTCCTTGATAACTTTTATTTTATCCTCGATAACTTTTACTTTCTTATCATCCACTTCAATATCCTTTGCACAGACAACGTAACCAAGAAAAAAAACTTTTTCCATGCAAAATGTATACTTTTTAAAGTTAGAATAAAGTTATTCTTGTCTTAAGACCACAAGTACAAATATTAAATGTCCTATATGCTCATTTAAATCTTTACTATATATCAAGATATCATCAAAGTAAACTACTACAAATTTTACTTATATATGCATGTAAGACATGGTTCATTAATCTCATAAAAGTGTTAGGTGAATTAATAAGTCCAAATGACATAAATAACCATCATATTTACCATGCTTAGTCTTAATAGCTGTTTTCCACTCATCTCCTTCTCTCATCCTAATTTAATGATATCCACTTTTAATATCTATTTTAATAAACATGCATGTTCCATGTAATTCATCTAACATATCGTCTAACATAGGTATAGGGTGATGATATCTTACCATTATGTCGTTGATCGCCCGACAGTCTATACACATCCTCCAAGTCCCATCTTTCTTAGACACAAGTAGAAATGGTACGGCACATGACTCATACTTTCCCTCATATACCCGTTGCTCATCAATTCTTCAACTTGCCTTTGAAGTTCTTTGGTCTCCTCAGGATTACTCTGATAAGCCGGTCTGTTTTGAATTCCTGCAATAAAGGAGTAGCCAAACTAGGAAGGGATGCTTTAGATTCCTCATGTACCCGTTGCTCATCAACTCTTCAACTCACTACATTTTGCAAAGAAACTTATTTTCGACTTTTCTCTTCTCTCATAAGACTTTTTTCTTTACTCTCTTGTAGCTCTACTCTTTTTTCTTTACAATTAGCTACCTCACTTTTTTCTTTCTTGCTTTCTTGTTGTGAATTTTCAATTTTATTCTCATTTTCTCTCAGTCTTTTTTCTTTCTAACTTTTTAATTTGAGTTGATTTTCATAGAATTGTGCTGGTATTAATGGCGCAAGAGTAACATACTTCCCATCTTTAGTAATGTTTTAGCTATTTTTGTACCTATCATGCGTCGCCTTTCTATCGTATTGTACCCAATAAAATATGTCTGACGTGCATAGGAACTACATCACATATCACGTCATCATGATACCTGCCAATTGAGAAATTCATCAACACTTACCTCTTCACCTTAACCTCTCTACATTCATTCAACCATTTCAATTTGTAAGGCCTATGATGTTTTAACATAGTTGATCTTAATTTCTCAACAAGTGTAGTACTAGTCACATTGGTACAACTACCCCCATCAATAATCATACTACATACCTTATTGTTGATGTGTCATCTCGTATGAAATATGTTCTCCTTTTGTTGCTCCAAGTCATCCACTTTTGATTTGAGCACTAAGAGCTCGCGTGTAACCAACAGCTCTCCACTGCATACTCTACTTTTTCACCATCATTAGCATTTTCCAATTCTGGCATGTCATCATATTCGCCTTCACTATCGCTTACCACTTCTCTATTGTCTCACAAGATCATCGTCCTTTTCTTTGGACATTAAGAAGCAATGTGTCGCAATCTCAAGTACCTAAGGCATTGGATATCTCGATTTCGAAAGCATAGGGAAACCATCTTGGGTTTAGCTTTGCTAGAAACTTCTTCTCTTCCCTTCGATAGCTCAGTTCTACCTTTTGAAATATCTCCATCACCTTCATTGTTTTCCAACTTTGGTTTCCAATAAAAGTTAGGACCCGAAGAACCCGATGGGTATCTAGATGTTCCCTTCCTCTTCAATTGTCTCTCTACCTGCATAGCTACATGTATTATGTCATCCAACTCCACATATTATTGTAGTTCTACCAAATTAGCTATCTCTTTATTCAAACCTTTCAAAAATCGGGCCATGGTGGTCTCCAGATCTTACTCAACATTTTCCTTAATCATGGTAATCTTCATTTCCTTGTGATAATCCTCCACACGAATCATTGATAAAGGCTTTGTAATTTTTAATAAAGATCCCTACAGTAATGATTAGGAACAAATATCTTCCTCATGATAGCCTTCAATTCTCCCCATGTTTCAGTAGGCCTCTCATGATTCCTCATCCTAGATGTTGCTATTTGATTTCACCAAATGATAGCATAATCTATAAACTCAACGATACCAAGTTTTACCATTTTCTCCTCCGAGTAGTTGTAGCAATCAAATATAAGCTCTATCTTCTTTTCATACTCCAAATATGCCTCAGAATTGCTTCTTCCCAGGAATGTGGGAATTGTCATTTTAATATTGCCAACATTTCTCTCAACTCCGCCTTCAACATAATCTCTAGCCCTCATATCATGCCTATCGCTTCCATTCTTCATCCTTCCTATTTCAGCATCCACTAATGCATCATCATCAATCCCAATAGTCGCTTCATTTTTATCACCAATTTCTGCTCTACTATCACATCTACCTTGCCTCCTTGTTTTAAGAACTTCTCCATGTTGTTCCCTGCACAAATTAGCAATCAATGTGTCTTGCCTCTCCATCCACTCCGCTTGCCCATCCATTCTATCTCTCATATCACCAAACAACCTTTCAAATCATCGTATCATCTCCTCCATCATGATGACTTGACTATTCTTCTCGGTTGAAGTAGAATCATCTCAGTCAAACATCCAAGATCTAGAATAAAATTTGTCTCAAGTGTATACACTCCTGTATCACTCAATTTAGCTTTTTCCCTCTATTAGTCTCACCACTCTACCTTTTTTCACTCTATACTTCTTTGCAAGTGCTTGAAAGAATTAATTTGATCTCAATCAAAAATTCAACCCTTGTGGAGTCCAAACATAAAAATGAGTGATTCCAGAATTAGAATTTGACTTTGAATGGAAACACCAAGGACAAATTCAAGAAAGTGTTTACTGAATTCGGACTGAACACTTTTTTTATTATTAAATGCCAGAGAATTCAAAAAGTGACCAAAAAATTGAAAATAAATTGATTTGGGCACTAATTTAGTGAACAAACAACTTTTGACTTTTTTTTATTTTAATTGGATTGAAGGACTCAAAGATGAAGAATACGAAGAACGAAGATAAAAACACAAACAAAAACAAACAAGGAATTAAATGATATAGCCTTGATGTTTGTTGCAATTGAAACAACGAAATCCACGACAGATTAGATCAAACCATGGAAAACCAAAAATCAATGTTTGAAAAGCTCAACCCAATATATTATTAAACCAAAGAACCAAGACAATCGCCAATAATATCTTAACTCTGTCACCACAAAACTTATTAACCTTACTTAAATTGCTGAACGTCACACGAATTTAATTCTTGATAAGTTCAAAATTATTTCAACGATGAACGAGAAAAAAAAATATGCCTTGCAATAATATCTCTCAAATTGTGTGTGTGTGTTTTTTTTACAATAAATGGATTGAGTCCTATTTATGTGGAGCCCATAAAATCTATTTAAAAACAGAATCAAGCCTTAAAAGATATCAAAAAGATACCATCCAAGTGTTTTAACTAAAATAGAATTCTAGGGGAAATTTTAAAAATACGCGTCCCAGTTTTGAACTATGCGGCCGTAGGCTAATGGCATACGGTCGAATAGGCCAGTCATTAGCCTTCAACTTAGTTTTGGTAAGGGGCTATGCAATCACATGCTTAGTTACCCTATGCGGTCGCATAGGTCTTCATTTCAGCTCCCTCATTCGCTACTCGAACCAAGTTGATCAATCTTGTTTCTTCTTCCAAGCCCAACATGAAACTTGTTCATTTACTTGTTGTGATCGATCCTTGACTTTCTTTGCCCATGACCTAATCATTGGTCTTTCTTCCACGATCAACGAATCCTTATCCTCATTAGCTTTCGTATCATGGTTCTCATTACAAGGCTAAATTGGTGCTCTAATTACAACCCCTTTTTGTTTAAGCTACCTGGGGTGATGTTAAGAACAGGGTTCTTAATCCAAGTGGTGATTGTTTCCAAGTACGAGTTATGATTTTTGGACATGATTTCACTTCATTAATAAGTCAAAGAAGAAAAAACAGAAGGGATTTGTTCTTAGTTCTTTTGATTGTTATTTTATTAATTTTGCATTACAAAAATCGGATACCATTGTATTGATCAAAATTATTAGTGGATTGTTTGACCTATGGCATGGGGTCCGTAGATGTTTCCCTTTGGAATTCACTAGGTTATGTTTAATGTTTGTGTTTAAATTCGTTAGTTAATTTTCATATTTATCAAGCCGCAATCACGAACACAGTATTAACATTTATACGCCAATTAGAACCATTAAAATTGATATTACTTAGTTCTCATTCCTGTTTGTCCAAAATTTTATGAATTTACTTAAAATAGTTTTTAACTAATACATGTTTTCGAATTTATAGCAACAAGTAATGATTACCTCACCATACTGTACAACGGAGAGAATATGAAACCAAAAAAGGTACTCAAGTGGTTCAAGTTTCATGATTGTCAAATGTCGGCTCCTCTAAACGATATATAAAGGGGTTCATAACCATCAGAAAGGATAGGCAACTTTACACATCAACTTTGTGTTGGAATGTCGAAATTTAGTCGTCACTAAACACTAGCTCGGATTTTAAACATTCGACAGAAAATACGTAAGTACTCACTTTACCCATTTTTCAGGACGACGGTTCCCGACATGAATTCATGATCTCTACTTCTTTCATTATCAAGTTTCAACTCATCGAGATATTTGATCAATCAAATTGATCTCACCCATTGGTAAATCAAATAATAATTAAAATCACGAAAATATGTACATAACCTTATCAAGGAATTTAGATGAAATACATAATGAGAAAGTGGAATTTAATTCTCTACATGGTCATGTTATAGAATTAAATTCAACATATGGTCCGTTTAATACACTCCAAGTGTATTGGAGTGACTTTTTACTGCTTCTATGATAAGGACAAATCACAAACCCAAGTAGTGAATCGGTCAACACTACAACTTTTCAATACAATGTGTCAATCCTTATACATTGAATGTAAACAAATTATTTATAATCAAAATATAAGTTGTTTCACACTATACTTCTTAATGCAAGTACCATACTTATATTATCACAAATGATCATAAGACACTTTAACTCGCACGCTCAATAATAAATAAATACAACAAATAAATAAAACCACAATTTGTTAATTATAAATTACTATTTTATCATAACTAAATATACTAACCTAGGCACATAATCCAACAAATCTCCCATTTGCCCTAGAGTATATGTCTTATGTCTTACAACCTTATGTTTTGTAAATGTTCCTAGAAAACCTTAGCCGACGGCTCTTAGTAAATGAGTCCATATGGTTATCCCAATAGCAATCATACTAACAATCACATTTTCTCTACCTACTATCGCTCTTAAGAGATGATATTTTGTTTCAATATGTTTACACCGCTGATAACCCTTGGTTCTTTGGAATCTGTCAGAGGTCCACCATTATCCTAATATAGTGTAAAGGATTGTGCAAATACAGGCATCACCTTGATGTTCGTTAGGATTTTCTTAGTCATGCAGCTAATTTAGTAGCTTCACAAGAGCATCAATGGCAGAATCAGCAATTCATGATTGCTTGACACTTCTTCAAATAATGGCATCACCATCAAGTGTAACCAATGATACTGATGTAGACCTACGATAGTTTTCATCGGTCTTGATGTTCAAATCCTTTTAACCTATCAAAAATAAGTTCTGGTAAGGAGCATATAATTCCTTATTCTCCGGAGATACTAAAAGATACGCTTTAGCGCCATTCAATGTTTTGATCCTACGGTTAAATAGATCTCGACTCACCTACCAATAGTACGACAAATGTTAGGTCTATTGCACAACATAGCATACATGAGACTACCTATTGCCAATGCATAAGATATCCTACTCATTTACTCAATCTCTTTAGAAGTCTTAGGGGACCGATCCTTCGAGAGTTGGATTCGATGCCTGAAGGATAGAAGCTTGCATAGCTAATTTGATAAATATCTAGTAAACATATGAGATTTGGAACAAAGCTATCATCTTGTTCACTCAATATCTTAAACCAAGAACATAGCTAGCTACATTATGTCCTTCATATTAAATTTTTGGGCCAATCACGCTTTTGTAGACGATAATGCACTCACATTATTTTTATTGAGTAGAATATCATTTACATAAGCACAAGGAAAAATATAATTTTGTCTTTTATCTTCTTGTAGACACAGGGTTCATCAAATAATATGTCTTATCACTTTGTTGAATCCCTTATTCCACGATTTCAATGTCTGCTTCGATCCATAAATAGATCGATGCATCCACATCATACATAGCCTCATTTTATGAAATCGGATCATCAACTTGTACCATGGAGATTACCAGATTGGACTCTCCACTCAACAAGTACCTTGTAGGTGAACTGATAATCATCTGACTTTATCTAATGGGCAATTGATCTTAGACCGTGGCATCATTTGAAACGTAATATTTTTATCAATGATGGCATTATCATTAGGTGATCCCATTACCTCCTCAGTACCATCAATGTTTACTTGATCTATGGGATTAGATGATGACTCATCTCTTCCGTTCAGATCACATTGTTTAGGTATTTTTAACACCAAAGGCTATCTGTGTCAAGGTTCCTTTTGAGGAATTGATGGGTGGAATAGCTCCCGTTTATTCTTCCAACATGACCTTACTCTTACACCGACATTCATTAATATATTTATCCTCCAAGAGGGTTGTATTTGTGCTAACAAAGACCTTCCTATCCAGAGGACTATAAAAATAATATCTGATTGTACTTTTAGGATATCCCACAAACAAGCATATCTTTGACCTAGACTCCAACTTTTCTACCTTCGCTTTTGGCAAATGAGTTGGACATCCCCAAATTTGAATGTGAAGCAAGCTGTTTATAGTGCATATTCCCAAGATGAGATAGGTAGAGCTGCGAAACTCATCATTGACCTAATCACCTCTTACAATAGCCTATAACTTCTTTCTAAAATGCCATTCTGTTGGGGGTGTACCAAGGCCATTCAATTGAGAAACAATATCATTTTCTATCAAGTAGTCCCTGAATTCTCTATATACGTCACCTAGATCTAATCAAAGTTTCTAATACTCTTACCTAACTATTTCTCTACCTCAGTTCAATACTCTTTGAATTTTTCAAAAGCATCTGACTTTCGAGCCATAAGGTAGGTGTATCTGAATCTAGAGTAATCATTTGTAAAGGTGATAAAATATTCATAGCCCCTATTGCAGATGTATTCATAGGTCCACATACATCAAAATGAACTAGTTCTAATACTTCTTTAGTTCTATATTCTTTTGATAAAAATGATTTTTCCTTCCAAACAAAAATCACAAACTGGCAATGGTTTGACCTTAAGTGTGTTAAGTGGACCATCTCTAGCCAATCTTTATATTCTATTAAGGTTAATATGTCCAGGTCTAAGATGCCAATGATATATATCACTAGTATGGTATGATTTTTGTTTATGGTTAGCAGAAGTAACATTTATTTCTTTTATTGTACAATTTAAAATATGAGGACCATCCATCAAATATCCAGCACAAATGGGAGCTTGATTCTTTAATATGCAAAGTGCATCATGCTCATAATTTATAGAATAACCTTGTCTTATTAAACACGAAACATAAATCAAATTCTACTTCATTTGTGGGACATAATAATAGTCTTTAAGAATTAAATGTCTACTACTACTGAAATAAAACTAAACTACTCATATTTATCTTGCTGAAACTATAGCTTTTGTGCCGATCATAATTTTAAACTGGCCCTCATTCAGTCTTCTACTCTCCTTAAGCACCTGCATAAATATGCATATATGGATACTAGCTCTGAGGTCTACAACCCACGAATTTGTAGAACAACCACCAAACATGACTCAGAAATAAAAAAACTCACCAACATCCCGCTTTTTAGCGAGTGCATCATGGTAGGCTTTTTTCCATTATCCTTTGCGACTACAGTGGAAAGACTTGCCTCTCAGCGTTAAATTTGATTTGAACTTTTTGATGCTGCCTGACTTCTTGTTAGATATCTTTCTCGTCTTTCCAACTTCATCTTTTGGCTTGGAACCAAAGGAATTTGAAATTGACACATGAGCATGTCCACCCTTACCTTTAAGGCCACTTTTCACATTTTACAACTCATTCATCAATTCAATCAATGGCATATCCATTTTGTGCAAGTGATAGTCCACTGTGAACTGTAAAAACATATTAGATAAAGAATTTAGTACAATATCAAATTGAGTTTTCTGATCAATAGTTGCACCCAGGATCTTCGTTACGATGAAGTGTGCAATCATCTTCAACATATGATCATTCACAGGCATTCCAGGTTTCATGAAGATATTCTGTGAGGTACGAACGGCATTGAAATGAGCCATCTTACTTTCATTCCAAACATGCCCTTCAGGCTTTCTAGTATGTCTAAACATGCCATTCAGACTTTCAGTAACAGGTCATCTGACTTTCAAACTTTTGTTGTAACACGTTTGATATTGATTCCAAAATTTAATAGCGAGCCTTCTTGTAAGCCGCAATCCACTTATCATACGTAGCCCTCTTGGCCTTGCTTATTGTCTCAGTAGGTTTCTCGGGACATTTCTCCTCGAGTACAAAATCAAATTTTCGGCAATAAGCACAAACATCAAATTATATTTCCAATCTACATATTTATCCATGATAAGTTGGTTTTGTTTCAGAATAACAAAAAATGTACTGAGAGACATTTTGCTAAAAAAAAATAGCTATTTATTGTATATTAAAATTGAACTGTAAAAAATAATTTATCATATGATGCATGAATGAACTATAGATCCATCTAACTATAATAATACAACGATTACAACGATTACTTGGTCTATGTGATCTGAAAGACCCATCTATAGGAAAAGTCACTATGTCCACTGAACAAGTTAGGACCCTTCTAGTAGACAAATCATATCAGACAACAAATGTCTACATAAGTCTAGTATTGATTTATTTAGTCACCTAAATCATAAACAATAGCCTCTATATGATGTTCGTAGATGATCCCGATATGCACGGTGGGCATACTTTTGCGTGCGGGCTATTTTTCGCAGTTGAATCAATAGTTTCCTCTCGCGATTCATACATTTTTGGAACCCAAATTGAACGAAATACAAAACAAGGGCTACACAATAAAAAAAACATCTCTTGCTTCTTTATACACAATAGTATCATCAAATTCATAATGAATTAGGGGCCAACGACTATATTTTGAGAGAGAAAATCAAGCCTTAACAAGGAATTGAAGGTTAATTGCATCAAGATTTTGAAGAATTTAGCCTTGAAATTGAATATCAACATGAATTATTTCATGATCCGGGTAATATATTTCTATTATCTTCTTGTAATTTGTTTAAAAATATGCTAGGCTAGATCTACTTTTGTATTTCTTATTTATTTCTGATTCAAGACTAGTAGTTTAGTTTATTTCTTGCGTTTCTTGATTAAATTTTCATACTCGTTGTATTATTTAATTGATTGACCACTAATTAGATAATTATTTTATTGTTGTAGTGGTGGGAGACTCACAATAAATTTAAAACATAGTAAAATTAACGTATGTGTGATACATGTTAGGAATAAAATTTATCATGTGTGCAATTATATAGATAATATAAACTTTAATATATTCTAATTATTCGAATTCGAGCTAAGAATAGATTTGGGTCGTGGTTAGGATAGATTTAATTTGTCTTGAAAAAGAAAATTATATATCATAACTTTATCGATTGTCAAAAAATACAAACGGAACTAGATTATAAATCAATAATTGAAATAGATAGCAATAGGCAGATCAAAAATCCAATACAAGCATCCATAATTTGATACAAAAATACTTTTTACTGCTTTCTTAGATAA
>CAIGRK010015623.1:0-12977 GCA_903798315.1 Fraxinus greggii | reverse complement strand
GCACCGCCAGATCCACCATTGACCCCACGCAGTGGCCCCAACTCTATCTCCATTTTCTGATTTTGATTTTTCCGGAAGGGACAAGACGAGAGGATAGAAAGGGTGAGAGGAGAAAAAAGTGAGGTAAGAGATTTAGAAAGAGAAAGATGGAAGATATATAATTAGGGTTTGTGATTGAAATTATATAGGGTAGATTAATTAATTTCATAATATTATTATTAATATTAAAATGTTGAATTAAGATTTGATTTTTATATAAACAAATTTTAAATTTGATTTTGAATTGTGATCTCTAAAATTCTGGTTGCATGTAATTTTCACATAAAGTTTGGTGATCATGAGTGAATTTAACCCATTTAGCAACTGTTTGATAGGTTTTTTTTTGAAAAAAAAGAGTTTTGAAATAACGATTTTTTTAGAAAATAGATGGTTGAAAAATGAGGGAAAAAATCGATTTACGTGTAGAATGTTTTATTATGAAAATGTGATTGAAAATAAATTTATTTTAATTAGTATAAAAAATGGGCTTAGAATTTTTCTCTAGTTTTTCTTATTTTTGCACTTTGTGTCTTAAAATTAATGTTTTTAAGCCAAATAATCTATCAAGGTCCACATTTTGTCCGTGACGACCATTAAAAAAACTTTCAAGAGAAGTAAAAATACTTATTTGTCCAACATATTTTTAAATAAGCAAAATAAATAAGACATACAAAACTTTCATAAAAACACGTCAAAATCTATGAAGAAAAGCACTCTAACTGTATCCACGTTCCCCAAGTACGTAGATATAGCAAGATACTCGTTATCAGGAGCGTCGTATACCAATGCAATGGTCAACACGGGTTCTGGGCCTGAGCATCCTGCTTTAAGGAGAGTGTAAATCCCTCAAGTGGTCAACTACATCACAGTAACTGCTGAGCCTTTGAATATCAGAACAGTGAAGGACATTTGCTTGGAAGCGATTGGAGCTGTTCGATTTAGTATGCATAGGCATGCGCTTGCCAGAAATGCTATAGCGTACATGAACACGGTGATCTATCGTCTCTGTTGAGAAGTTTCCGCGTATTTTAACCAACAATATGACTTCCTTGTCCCTGGCATCTCCACACCAACTGTTATGAGGGACACCATCCACAAATTCCTCCAATGTTTGATATTCTTCATGGCAGACTGAAACCTCAGCAATATGACCCTGTTCGATGATTCCTGTCGCCTGATTGACCTGTTTAAATTTAAAACCAAGAAACATTTAGCAAGTTTCAGTGGGGTTTTTGTCATCCGGAGCCGAAGGTTATTGAATGATTATTTCTATAATTGATCAAGAAAATGTTGCTTTTAGATGAGATTGTTGAACATGTAAATATGTAAATAGGGCTTGAGACTAACACAAGGTCCAAAAGTCACTAGGTAAGTTCCATGTGCAATGTGGACTATGATGAACCCAAAGCTTGTAGGTTTTCCTTTAATCGAGGTTTCAGTCATACACGCTTCATTTCTCGGATTATTAAAACCTCATTTCAGTAATAAAAAGTGCAATCAAGAAATTACCTCGAGCCACCTTGGGAAGCCAAAAGAACCTCTTGCACGATGATCGAATGCTTGTCCATCCTCATTAAAAGTGGACTGACCTTCGCAAATTATTTCAAACAGAGCTACATCTTTCCCAGATTTATTTGAGATGCGCAATACAGATATATCCTGATGCTGAAGGATTATATTGTTTGTGCTAACAATTGCTTCTGGAACTTTGGATAATTATTCGAGCAGATGCTTAATTTTCTTGTTTGATCTGATGATTTCTCCAAACTCTTGTCGTCTCACTGACTCATCGACATGGGCAACCTCAACATTGAAAATGCAATGGACAGGCTTGTGATCACTATCTGTCATATCCATGCAAGCTTCATACCTGTCAAAAAGATGTCAATGACGATGGAGTAACTAATCACCAATGAATACACATTATGAAGTTCAAACTTTTATACGTACACAATCTTCTTCTTGTTCATACCCACATAAAAAGCTATTGCGTTTGGCTTACTAATATGTTACTCTCCCTTACAGTATAACATAAAGACTGTCTATTGCATTGGTATTTCATCCTCACACAGAACTACAGAATTTTTTTTTAATCTCCCATAAACCTTACTTCTATAAGTTCATATGCATAAACACTGTATGCGGATTCCTGTCAAATAATTGGTATTGTAAATTTCTTAATGTGTTGTGTACCAGATATATTATATTGATATCTGGAACAAGCTTTGTTCTTTCACATGCATTAGTTTGCATGTGAAAGAAAAACCCTTCTAAGACGAACTTACTGCAAAATTGAAGATACTACAGGACAGTCCAAGCTGCATGTAGATACTGAAGCTGAACAGCTATCACGATACAAAATTCTGTCACACCAGGCAGGTATTCGTTTCTTTTCACCAGAATCATACCCTTAAAACAATCATACACAGATTAGATCTCTGAATAAAATGCAAGAAAAAAAATTATCCTAATAATGTTCTGTCAATTAATAAGGATTTCTACTAATTGCTATGCATTTAACTGTCTTACAAGAATATAAATCCGAATACCTACACACAAAATCTCATTTAACTGCTAAATTTTGGCCAACAAACATACCTGCTAAACCAGCTTGGTGTCTTTCAAATTTGTATGTTGGAGGAAATCTGATAATAGCTTCCCGCATCCCTTGGAAGACATTTCCAGCTTTCATTTCTGCTCGTAACTGATCTTTCTCTCTAAGCCAATCAAAGCATCTTTGAGAAACAAAATCCCTTGCTTCATCATAAGATATACTGTCGAGTCGATAGTTAAAGTCTCCCAGGAATACAACCATGTCCGCCTCAGAAAGCTCTGGTATCCCATCAAGGGGATTAATAGCCATAGCCTGTACAGACATCAGCATTAATAACATTAGTCTATTATGTGAAATTTTATCAAAGACACATTGTTATGGAATAAACAATGGAAGCTGCTACGATGAAATCTAGAGACTAGATAGTAACAGTACCAATTAAAGTATATACGTACATTTGTACTGCGTAGAGTATGAATCGCAGATGATACGCCAGCTGCAACAGAAAGGACCAAGGGCAAGCACGAACTATAAACAAGCGGTAATAAATACATTGAGCAGGCAAGCAAGCAACATAACAATAGGTATCGCACCATACCAGCAGCAGCATTAAAAAGGTTAGAAGGTCGACTAAAGACCATTGTTTGATATATGTGATCAAAATCAGCATTTCGGCGGCTAACAGCCTCTAAGTGTGCAGCAAAGTGACAGTTTACAAAGCACATTACCCGATCATACACTCTCATTCTCAAACCAACCGCTCCCTGCTCAGAGGAACTTAGACAAATTAACAATATAGACAGGAAAAATGTGTTATACAAACAAAAAGCATACTATGCATGAACCTATTCAATGAAAAACCAATGCAGTTCTACAGCAGATAATTGTGTGCAATTTTGCACCTCCAATATGAAGGACCAACCCCAAAAATTAGACTAAGGTGAAGTGTATCACAAAGAGTCGCAAATGACACTGCCAAAGTAGATGATGAAGAGGATTTACATATCTATATTATCTATAACAATAATAAAGAAAAAGATCCCATTATACTTGAATATAAAGATACTTAAACTGGTGGGAATTCCAGAGGGGATTATATTTTACAGCTATAAAAGGTAGTCAATTTCCATAAATCATTGTCAATAAATCATTATATGACATCAATAGTTGCTAATTCATACTAAAAATGTTGCAATATCATAAAATGATATATAGTTGATGAATTAGGTTTTAATTTGTTACTTGTCAACTTAAGCCTACAAAAAAACAAAAACCAATTTATATTGAAGTTTTTAAAGTTGATTCACGATCATCTATTAGAGTGAACAAACAAAATAATACCTTATTACCAATAGCACGCCCCAGACCACAAGGAACTGCTGCAACATCAATATCTCCAACATGGCCTCGAATATTGACTCTAACCCTATAAGATAATATTTATTTATTAGATATTGAAACTATACATCATGAGAAGTCCTATAAGAGGCAATGACAGAAGGTAAATGCATGCGAAATACTTTTTTGCCAGACTTGCTTTATGAAGGGTTTAGTTTTCCACAGTATTTAGAGCTTGTTTGCCTTTCATTATAATCTCCTTATAATTTAAAGGTCAAAGTCAAACTTTGATTTTTACGAACCCACAACTACTACCTACTTATCCACCACTTATTTTTATCACACTATTACTTGTTACTTACTAATGAAAAAGCACTTATGTGTTACAGAAAAGGAAGTGGACCAATCATAACGAGAAGGGTAAACTGAAGTCGATATAGCACGCCCATATACATTCCATCAAAATGGAATCGCTATCATTTATGCAGTCCTCAAAACAAGCAGAAAGATATAAATGAAGTAATCAAAAATATTTCTCAAAATGAAGGAAGAAATAGAACACTAAGAAACAAAAGAACATGGGTTTGTAATCCCAAATTAGCGCTTTCCCAAACAAACTTGAGAAGGGAGACCTTTATCAAGGCAATCAAAAGCAGAGAAAACTTATTTAAATTGCTGGCAGCATGATTTATTAAGACTAGAAGTTCAAAAACACATCCCATTTATGTTCAACTTCTAAATTATAGGATGGAACACTAATATTCCATGTGCAATGCAACACTAACCACACAGCGATAAGCAAGCCTGCCAACTGTCTGGAGCCAACACGTGAAAAACTAGCCCCTTCATCCAAGGCTTTCCCTATCATGTCAATCCACCACTGCCCTGCAGCACTACCCTCAAGACCCATCTGCATTTAATGCATTTTTATATTAATATGGCAACGTTCAACTCAATCATCCCAGATTATTAGAAAAGCAAAAAGGAAGAATCAAAGAACACACACAGGCATATATTATCTTCAGCAATTAACAGTTTCAAAGAATTAACTAACAAACTGGCAAGGGAAAGTAAGGGATGATTTGATCATTTCAAGTATAACAAATATCCAATGCAATTATGTTTAAAGTTTAGAGTTGAAGACGACCCCAATTTGATGCATATGCATCACAATAATTATCTGGGATGCACAAATAGGCACATCTACTGGTACCGATATCGACGGCAGTCACTTGCACACAGAAATAGTTCTTTTACTATTCAAAAGATAGCATGCAGAACCTATCTTAAGTTTCTGAAACGATAATATGCCCAAAATCATTTATTAATATCTCCTTGACCAGGTGAAAACATGAAGATTTACCACAAAAACAGAAAAATAAAAAATAAAATAACGAAAGAAAAGAGGTGTTTTACAGTTTCTTTAGCAGCAGACACTGCTAGAAAACCAGCACCCATTTCTACTTCCTGCAACCCGACAACGACGATATCAATGTCTGCAGCTGCAGAACCTAGCCATGATATAAGAGAATCAGGAGATGCTCTTCCTTGTCCAACATTCCATGTTCCAGCCAATATTTTCAAATTCTCCAGCCTAGTATACAAAAACTCCTTCCCAGCCAACTCTGAACGCAGTATATTATCAAGTGGTCCAGGAGAAGTAATGCTCCATCCACGTATACCACCATGATTAGCCAAGGTGAAAACATAACCAGCTCCAACAGCTAAATCTATCAACGTACTACTATGAGCCACCCATCCTCCAAGTAAATTGCCGGTTAGATCCAACACCTGCATGTGCCCACTTACATAACCTACCCATATTCGAGACCCAAATGTGCAAAGGCACTGAACAGCAAAAGGAAGATACTGGAATTCTTGCAAGCGATTGCCATTTCCGTCCCACTGCACAAGTAATCCATTTGAGAATCCCGTCCAAACCATTCCATCAATTGTAGTGACCAATGCTTCAGTTCGTCGATTATCATCTCCAAAAGCTCCTTTTGCTGCAACTCGACGAACAGCATCTGCAGCTCCTAATATGGCATTACGGGAACGCTGAAAAAAATTGAATGAGTTTTGTGGCTTCTCCTTCAAACCAGATACAAACTTCATTCTCACTTCTTCCTCCATTAGAGAATCTTGCATTGATGACATGTTTTCAATCTGACCATCTATGTTGAACAGTTTCAGTAATTCCCTTGTTCGAGCATCCCTGTGAAAAAGAACATCGAGATAATTCAACCAGGTAAAAACAATTGAAGGACTGGAAAGACAGTCCAACAACAAGCAATCTAGAAACTAACAGAAGACGAGTTAGAATCTTATCATGTAATGGCCCTGATTCCTTCTGATAACCCATTAATTTTATTTTTACATTCTTATAATATATAAGCTTCACATATACCAAGAAATTGTTGTTAAGCAGTGTATGTTAAGAAACGTGAACGTAAGAACTCTCAAGATGCAAAATGAAACTGTCATACACAGCAAAAGAGTAGTGCACCTTGAAGACTATCCTTATAAATCATACTTCCTAAAGCCATATTATGTTGGTGAATGATGCTGTGTAAACACCAAGCTTAAGGATTTACACCGCTTGGTATGTCCAAGAAGACTTGTGTATGAGTGAATGCAAATATGTCTGTATGAGCATATCATTTGGTATTTGAAGAAACGATCTTATTTCTGCACAAGCTATTAACCATGCACAAATGAATTGATTGCATTCTCAAACTTCAGTAAACTCTTCAGATTATTGTTGCACTGTCAAGAATTAATAGAATAGCACAGATGTAAATATTAGATCCCATCTGGATCCAGAACAACTCGATTCAAG
The DNA here is from genome assembly GCA_903798315.1 of Fraxinus greggii. Lineage (NCBI taxonomy): Eukaryota > Viridiplantae > Streptophyta > Magnoliopsida > Lamiales > Oleaceae > Fraxinus > Fraxinus greggii. The sequence goes on along the minus strand of CAIGRK010015623.1, from coordinate 6,207 downwards.
CTTACCACATTGCAAATGACATATAGCCAGCACTCCAGACCTTTGCTCCACAATAATCCGATATCATAAACTTGACATCCGAAGTGAACATGTTATTACAGGAACCAACACCAATTAGTGCAGCTTGGTTCCTCAGATCAATATATGACCTCTCTACTAGTAAAGCAGCCATATGCCTTTCTCCAATTGTTAGGGAGAGGGATTTTTCAATAGCTTCCCAAGGCCAGATCTTAATTGCACCACCCTCAGATCCCGACCATAAGTCCCCTAGAACAAAGAAAAAACTTAGGGAAAAAGATCATAATGTCTATAATATTAGCTAATACAATGTAAAATTAGGCATTGTTTACTGAGATTTCAATACCACAATAATTGCAAGAAAAAAGGAAAAAGAGGCCAAGCAATCATGATAGAATTGACGGGAAGAATAGAATTCCAAGAAAAAGTTGTTGAGATTCCTAGGCAAAGCTGAAGAGCACCAAATGGTTGAGAATGTGGGCAATAAAAGAACATCATGTGCATTGATGCACGGTAATAGAGTTATCCATATTCTTGAACAGCTATATTTTACTCTTATACAAATGAAGTTTATGAAGGCACCAGAAAAGGGGGGCACAACCCAAATACACTATCAAAGCATTTTTGAGCCTTTCTAATAAAACGTTTCATCAATTACGCTGATAACAGAGTCATGACTCTTTACTTACGCTCAAGGATCCAAAGACGGAATCTTAGTCTTCCCATTAAAGAACCTTTGGTTAAATCCCAAATTTTCCTAATTGACTTAAATCGAAGTCTGACTCACTCAATTCTCTTACTAAACGTTGAGATCAATGTTCTGCTGACATTCCTTTGCTACTCATTGGCATGCATAATGCATTCAATTACCAGCCCTCATAATAAAGATAATCCAGAAAAGAAAAAGAACCTAAATAACCAACAAACTAAAATCAATTTTTTACTTAGCCCAACAATAATATCGTCAGCCACAAAAACTTTTGAGAATATGTTTCACTACAAAAAATATCCTAAAAATTGAAGAAGCTATCATCAGTCACCTCTCGCCCTAAACTAAATCAGTCAGGATTCAGTAAGAATTTGAATGCACTCATGTCGTCCTTTACCGTGGATGTAATCAAAATGGATGAGATACAAAAAATTACTAGAAAATCCAAGATAGTGAGATACCATAAGACGTCATGGTCATGGAGAGAACCGGCCCACGATGCGCCTGCCATGAAAGTGCCTCTTTGAACCCACTTCTGTTACCAGTATCATTCCCATTTCCATTAAAATCCATCATCTTCCAACACCTAATCCTCCCATCTTTATGCCCACTCCACACAACTCTATTCCCAGCATCCCCAACCACACACATCGTGGCTGGGCACTGTACAGACGCCCAATACATCACCGTCCCCTCCTCCTCCCCTTGCTCCGCCCCACAACCATATATCTCATTCTTCAAATCCCAAACCCGGATTCCACACTCCGAACCAGCCCATAACTGCGGTCCACTGTCATCATTCACACAAACAATGTTCCTCAAAAAACACCCCACTTGGGTTTCTCTCGACGGGTGTGGCCTTATCTCCAGACTTGGCGGCCGGCCCGGGTGCACCGGGGCCCTCAACGGCGGCTTAAACACTGCACTCCCCCCACCGGTCCCAATAAACTCCGGCAACGGCTGGTTCTTACTAGTATCCGGTGATGACGAATAAGAAAGCTTCCTATCAAGAAATTGGATCATGTAATCCAGCCGTTTCTGAACAGAATCATTCTGCGATGATCCGCTTACGCCATCATCCTCATCCTCAGATGAGGATGAGTTGTAAAACCGGTCGAAAACTTTAGGAATTTTTTGGTGATTTGACGAGGCTTCATCAGGGCTGAATCTCGTGGTGTTAGTATTGTTTCTAACTTCATCTTCGTCATCGTCGTCATCGGAATTGACAGTAAACTTCTCAGAGTAAGAGTGAAAATTGCCGCTATTGTGAGAATTTGTGGGGAATAATTCATCGTCGATCTGACCGTCCATTGTTGAATGAAGTAATTACGAAAAAATCTTGAATTCTTACGAAATTTTCGGACAGAGAAATTTAGCCGAAAGAAATGGAGATTTTTTTATGTTTTTCTTTCCATTTCTTTCTGTGTTGTTTTGTCGTGGGTGGCGTGGGATTTGGGAAAATTTCATTGTCGGTCACCCAACTTACGAGTTTATTTTATCTTGATCACCTCACTTTTTAATCGACGATTTTGTTGTCATTAAAAAGATAGAATTTCTGACCTGCTACATATTACCACGCAATTTTTATTTTTTTATTTTTTATGTGGGAAAGATGATAAATTTCATGTTTCAGATTACAAATTTAATGGCCGGTTCTCGACCCTGTCGTTTTTTAAGAGGTTTATAGCTAAAGTATTTAAATTGAAATAAAAATATAAGTTGAGTGATCAATATTAAAGAAATCTGTACGTTTAGGGACCTCTATTGAAATTTACAAAGAGTTTATTCTTGGAGGGGCAACTGCCATGGACGGTCTACCTGTCCATTGTCTACTATTCACCAACCAGAATTTGTTATACCATTATTTATCTCAATATCTTCAATAATTGGCTAAAATAATGCACCCAATTTGATTATAATTCATGTTATAAATTTGGAATAAATTTTTTTGTTTTATTTCTATTTTTTTGGAAATATATAAGGAAAAGAAAAAAATTGAGTATATTTTTATTACGTAGTTTTAGATGTAATTGTTGATATCATTATCTGTCTCTAATTTAGTCTCTGTTTGGTAGAGATTAAAATCAGATTTTGATAAAATTTGTGGTTGAAAATTTGTGGGTTCTTTAAAATGTAGTTAAAATTAATTGTTGACTTTGACTTGAAATTTTAATTGAATTTTTATCCAAACCAAACAAGGGCTTATATTAGCTTTTGTTAGCACAAATTTAGGTGACTTAATTTATTAATTGTTTTCATAATCGTATTGTGACGTCGAATACTATGCAATAAAAGCTCCATCACAAAATTATCGAGATCATATTTAATGCATTTTACATGTTAGTAGTATGTGTGATATACAGTTATGGCCAACGCTCAACACTAAAATAAATGGAGTTCTAACACATTCTTGTTCTATAATACCGTTTGGTATTGTGTACACTTTACCAAATATAAATATATGTAAGGAATACGAATTTCAAATAATATACGTTGTTATTTGATAGAAAGGCTTATAGAAACCCGTGTTAGAAGCCCTCAATATCATTTGGTTTTTAGCTATGGGTAGTGAGTGAATTGTTTTCGTAAATCTTTAACTATTGAAATTGAATTAACTAAGCATGTATGGCTTGGAATACCCACAATCTTACATCGTCTATGACAGAAGAAAAATGAAATTTATTTATAAGTGAGAGAACATTTCAAATTGACACGAGACCTCTTGAGTGCAAGTCCAAGAAAAAAATTACTGCGAACAAAACCCCTATTTCACAGTCATTCTTTTCAAATTCATTTTCTCTCATACTCATTTCAACCATTATAATATTCTTCAAATAAATTAAAAACTTTTTCCTATTTTATTAACCGCATATTCTCCAAAAAATTACTATTAAAAAACTCATTATTTCCAAAAAAACTTCGTCAAACAACTTTGTGCTCATAATGTTTACTTGTATACTTGGAAGCAAACTTTTTGTGCTCAATGGTCCATGTTTCATGTCATAACTTATTCGACAACTTTGCTTGTCAAACATGGTTTAGGCCAATGAACACTTCGATAGTGATTGGCACATTCTCATTAATAAATTTTGACATATGACGTGTCGCCTTTTTCCCCTTTTTGTTGTTAACATATTGTTTTAGAACTAATTACTTTTTCCCTTTTTTATATTATATTACAAGGATCTCAACATAAAACATTAAGGTCCTGTTTGATACGGATTAAAATTATATTTTAATCTAAATTAAAGTCAAACAATCAATATTAACCACATCTTTCATGAATTACACAGCTTTTCAACCACACATTTCAAGCAGGGCCAAACACCATTTAATTTTAATACACACCAAAAGTCAAAAAATCTAATTTTAATACACACCAAACACCCCCTAAATGTAATTTGTACGGACCATTGTGGCGGGCCACGGTCCAGAGGGAGCCAAGTCTGCATCAGCTCATGATTCAAAATTAATTAAGCTGACCAATTCAAAAAAATTCTGGCTTCTTATGATTTTAATAATTTGAAGTCAAAAACGAGTATATTAAAAATAATTATAATAATATTTTTAAAAAAAAAACTAAAGATGGGCTCCACAATTAATTATAATAAATCAAGAAGGTTGGCAGCAAACGTGCATCCGAATATCCATATGCATAATTAATTATTTGTCCCCTTAACTTTGCGAGATTAAAATTAAAAGGAATATCTCCAAGCTAGAATCAGAAATGGGCTTATCTGGACTAATTGAATAGTTGATGGATTACCTTCGACATTTTTCACGAATACACGAATAGCATCAAACAATATTAGAAAGAAAAAGAAACTAAAAAACGCACGGCTTCACCATACAGCTATATACCAAAAATATCTGTGTTTCGGCTTCCCAAGGCAAATACCTATCTAAAATTTAAACCCAATAAAACTCACTCATTTGTCACACAAGGCTACGAGGCATCCAAAACAGGAACAACCACACAATAGCTGCTAAATCTATTCCATCTCATATACGTCGTGTCATGTCACATCGTCCACCAGCAATATTCATATTTAACGTCACGACGTCCACCAGCGAACTTAGCCATGAAAAAGGATAAAAAACAGTGACGAAGATAGAATTATATGACCAATGGAGAAAAAATACACAATGCATCACCAGTTACTCCACAAAAGGAAAGATTAGCTCTGAATAACCTCTCAGGGAATCCCAGCTCTGAATTACCTCTCAGGGAATCCCTCTCGTAGTTCCCTACGCCACCAACAATATGTTCAATTGCCTACTACAAAGATCTGCAAGTGCTCCACGTACATCCATCCGGAATATAGGACAACAACTTATGAGAAATCAAGATTGTCTTGAAAGATTTAACTGTCAATACTCAATAACACTTCTTATCAACTTAGCTTGTTGCTTGACAAGAACAGAAAAATTACTTACTATTCTTTTTGGATAGAGTAAATTGTAATGGTTATAAACAGTCATTCTGGGAGCGGAGTTTACCTGGTCGAAGCAGACAAGTTTTGTAATAAATGGATAGAAATCTCTCAGGTGATTTCGAAATATTTGAGAGTTCATATCACACATGCCTTTAAGCACCAGATAGACCATGAAATATTCTTATAAGTTGCAACATAAATCACAACATCAAGATCATATGAAATGTTTGCTGAACAGCATAAATAAACCCTCACGTGTTGCATTTACATTTTCAACAAGTACTTGAGTTTCTGCCAGTATACTTTTACTCCTAAGAATGAGGAAAACATCATGAATTAAAAACTTTTAAACCTAGGATCTTCATGCAATCACTAAAAAGATAAAGCCTGGCATTATTGTCCTTTAATACATAACAGAGCAACACCTTCACTTCATTTATTTATATTCCTTTCTAGCAACTCCTTCCACAGCTTACCACCTTCAGTCTACGTCCAAAGTCCCGAGTCAATTCCCACACCTGTGCTGAATACCCACTGACTGCTGTTTTTGACAATATTAAAACTAGTTATTTTATTCAAAATCAAAAATATTTGATATCTTGTTTAACTAAGCAATCGGAACTTTTGACATACATCTTCCAACTAAGGAGCAACGTGCAATAACCTACAATGATCAAATGTTATAGATCTGAGAATTAATGAAAACTATTGTAAATCAATTTGTGGCAATTTGAGGTTGCCAAGGCCTCCTTTGCTCAATTTGTTGAATAAACTCATCTGCCTCGTATTACTTTCCAGATGAATCTTAAATACAGACTCCAGAATAACTGAAATGGAAAAACAGGCACACAAATAGAACTGCTAACTGACCCACGATTACATGACGGATAATTACTGAACTTAAGTAACTGATAAGGCCCACGAAGAGCACACGACCCACTACTACATTTACTAAACGGACACTTAACAGAAGCTTAAAACGACACAGTTAAAAACAAATAAACATACTAAGACCAACAACCACAATTCTCGGGTAAAACCAAA
>CAIGRK010015554.1:0-13168 GCA_903798315.1 Fraxinus greggii | reverse complement strand
GATCCTCGTTATTTTTAAAATATATTTTTTTCTCTATTCTTTTCAATCACACATTTTTGAGTAAAACAATATTACACGCAACCCAATAATTTTTCTTTTATTTTTAACCACATATTCTCTATCAATCTACTATTCCAAAATGCATTATACTAAAAAATGGGCTCAAACGGACTCATTTGTTCGAGTTTGAGAGGGAGTGTAATATCATGTATTATTTATATCAATCCCTATTAAAATATTAAAATTTTAAAAAATTATTATTTTCATCCACGTTAAATTCTAATATTGTTCTTATTAAATTTATTTATTCCAACATTATATATTCACTCAAATTTTATATATTCATCTCTAATGCAATTTTAAAATTTTAAAAAATTACTATATTCATTAAATCACTATCAACATCCAATTACTTATTCTTTTTTATATTGCTATGTTAGTGCTTTAATATTTAGTTGCAAAAGTTAGTGAATCCCTTTTATTGAATATATTTTCATGCAACCAAACAAATCCCTCATCAAATCATATGTTAATTATTTAATTTTTTTTTTGCTTATAAACTAATAATTTTGGTTCTTTGTGTTTTGGTAGATAATTTTAAGTTTGTTTCCTTTCGTAATGTAAGAATGTTTGGATATGTGTTGAAACTTATTTTGAAATTTCTCGTATAATTTCTCGTGTCAAACTAATACTTAAAACAAACTTAAAAAATAAGATTCCATTTTCCATATCATGAAAGAATTATAACTAAAATAATGTGTTATTATTATTATTTTTTTAATTTCAGTTGAAGAGGTATTTTATGATTAATAGGGTTTTATAATTTTAATTAAAAATGATATTTTATCATTATTAGAATTATAGTTAAATACAAACTTTAAAAGAATATAAAAAGATTCAAAAGAATTTATTGAAATAAAAATTAATTGATGAATTTAGAACAATATATTTTTACTTTATTTTTCATCTCTATTTAGGTAAATTTACATAAGATTTAAAAATATAATATAATTATATTTTTAAAAGTATATATATATATATATATAGACACTGGATGGAAATAACAATACTTTAAAAAATTCATTTTACGCATATTTCTATCAACGTTGATTTGAAAATACATGACCATGTTGGTTGAAAATTAAAATCAGATTTTTATTTCATTTTGATAAAAATTGAAAAATTATTTGATTGAAAAATTATAAATCTGATGAAATATGTAATTAAAATTAATTCTTGACTTTAACTTTGATTAAAATCTAAATTTTAATTTTTAATCACCACTCGAAATAGCACAAGTAGCTTTGAAAAGCACAAAGCTCTTGTTCCCAATACTCTACATACAAACAAAAGAGAAAAAAAAAGAAATAAGACCAAAACACGACGATATCATAGTAAATGAGAAAACAAGGGTCAAAGTCTCGGGTAACATTGAATATTTCAAAAGCAACATCAAAAAATTTGGAGGTTCTCATGGGACAAAAAATCATTAAAATGTAAATCTCTGGGTAATAAAACAATACGCCTTTCAAAACCCTACTACCAAATCTTAATCTGGAACTTGGATCCGTCGACGCTTATGCTACAGTATCTTTCTTGAGCTTTGCAAGCTCCTGCCTCACAACGCCAGCTTTCTGCAGCATAAAAATAGCATTGTTAAGAGTTGAACAGCACCACCAGCGATCAAATGTTAAAAAGAGAAGCAAGTATTGGGGGGCTCAAGCACATTATACCATAATATACAGGGACACAATTACAACAATTCTTTGATCCCCGACGAGATTAGACTTGACTCTAGAATATGACAAAGCTACCATGGATTGACATTTTGCAGCATCTAAAGTGTTTTACTTTTCTCTTCTGGTTCTTTACATGGGTGTGTTGTTCAATGCTACTTAAAGTGATGTTCTCTGTTATTAGTTCTACCTATTTATTTCCTAAGGTAATATCTCATCCATTCCGGGGAAGCACACATGCAATCACAAAAATTAAATCTAAAAAGTTATCTTCTCAGAATAATTCTGACCTTGATTTTTGCCAACATTAGCTTGAATCTATCAAAATCATTTAGAGAGGCTCTTCTCTTCTGCACAATCAGCTTCCTTCCCCAGGAACTGTTTTCCCACTTGTTCTTGACGTCTGCATAAGTGTCATAATATTTCAATTTCACAGAACAATATAGTCAACGAAGTGTAAGGTTTTCTAAATTTAACACCAACCAGCAGCTTCCATAGCAGCAATAAGAGTCTTTTTCTTTGGAACCCTTTTGATATCAATCTTTATGTCTGTAAGAGAAAGCCTCTTAAAGTTCATTTGGCTCCTCACCATGTCAGGGGAATCCACGAGAGCCTATAATTAAGCAAACAGTTTAAAATGCATACAGTAAAGCAAGATTCAATTCATTTTACAAGCACATAACAAAAATGACAGACCACAAATGTCAGTTATTACTTTGATTGTGTACCAACATCACTGGCTACAAGAAATTTTAAACAAAATGCAGCTAAAAAGATCGTGAATTTCAATTCTTTGACCAAATTAATAAAAGGAATTCACCCATACACATCTACTGGTGATAAGACCCAAAAAGTGAAACTTGCCTAGAGACTGCATTCAGAGAAACTGCCTAAGATCAATTAGCACACCAAACATGAACAAGCTAGTATTACAATGGCCATGAGTCATCGATGAGAGAACCATATCACAATGCTAGTACTTTCATATCTACTTATTAATCAGCAACCCTACTGTGCATTGATTATGTAATAACAGATTCAGTCACAACACAGAGAAACCAAATGGTTTGAATGAATATAAATGATAATTAGAATTTTGAGGGTACTGATTACTTAATCCATACACCTTTCTGATTATTTCAAAATAAAAATATGCATCGAAAAATATGTTAGATAACCTCTAAATTAAGATAAGTATACATAGCAAAATTGGCAACAAAAAGAAAATTAATTTAAACAGGAATATTAAAGAGTGAAAATCATGCAAAGTTCAAACTCAGGGTTGAGCCAAATAAATAACATTTCCAGCCTCAGCAGTTTTACACCACTTACAAGCTACCTATCCACTTATATACAATCAAACAAGTATATAAAATTAATGCATAACCCGAAGTCCCAAGTCCAAAAATCGAATCTGTTGCAAGAGGTATTATTTCAAATAATTTATCACATCGAATAACTTATATCTACATAGTGCAGTAAAGATTACTGAAAAAAAAAACCCAATGCATATGGCATAAAAAGCAGTAAGTCCCGTAGATTAACTCCAAAAGAATCCAATTTAAATGCACCAAAATCCAAATGCAATTAAAGCACAAAGCAAACTAAAAAAATTGTTAGACATACCCGGTTCTGGTCGATAACGTCAACAATGACGACGAGCTGGCCATATTCTTTTCCGTAGTTGACAAGGGCCACTCTTCCGATCTCGACGTACCTCTTGAACGGCTACAAACAAGAAAAAACCCAAATATATACAAATCATTTACATTGCAGAGAAATCTAACTTTATAAACATATAGATAGAATTAAAGAAAGGGACGTGAAAATTATATATGGCCTCACCATTTTCGGGGTAATTACTCGGCGTACTGTGTGTGCTGTATGCAGGGAGAGGCGGAGTGATGACGGGGGAGTAGCTTACAGTTTAATTTAGGGTTTGTAATGGACTTATAGATAACTCTAGCTAGGGCCTAGGACTTTGTTGGTTTAGATTGTTGGGCTTCCATTTGGGCCCAATTATCTTTTGGATAGGTTCAAAATGGGCTTCTATAAGCATGGGCTTGGCCCTTTCAATAGTATAATTCACCATTTTCTCCTAGGTAATTTTCTTTTACGTTGTTTAATTATTTTACATTGGGTGTTTGTTTGGCTGAGCTTTTGAATACTAGGCGGTAAATCTCAAAGAACGTATGGTTAAAAGTATGTAACAGTCGTGAGGGTACAAATATGTGAATAAAAAAAAAGAATTTAATCATATCATAAACTTTATCAAACGTGAATGTTATTTAATACTATTTCTAGTATTTAACATCAGTCAAGGTGATAATCATGATTTACTTGGACTTTTCAGATGAGATGGTTATACATTTCAATTAATTTGACAAATCTAGGTAGATCTCGTTGCCACCTAAAATGATGCTAAGCATTGATTCCGAGCCTATGTGAATAGCGTAAAAAAGAGTTATGTTGATACTTGATAGTTTACGTATAAACCCATGTTGGACAACCCCTATTTATGAAAAATACTTAGCCTCTGTTTGAGTCAAATTATTATTTTTTATTTTAATTCTTCTACTCATTTTCAATCACACATTCTTCAATAAAATAATATTTTCCATCACATCAATAACTTTTCCTTCTTTTTTAACCACATTATTCTCCATCAATCTATTATTTCAAAATACATTCTTCCAAAATAATTTGGCTTAAACACATCATAAATAGAGTTTTAAATAGTGACTTTTAGGAGAATGTGTGATTAAAAAGTATAGAAAATTTGTGAGTTTACGTGCAGAATATTGTATTGTGTAAATGTATAATTGAAAATGAGTATACAGAAAAAAGAGGTCAAAAATATTGATTGTCAAACAGGGACTAAAAGAGTTTCTCAAATTTGTATCTAAAAATAGAAAGTACATGATATGATTAAGTTAGGGGTGACTCAACTCTAAAATAGCAGAGGGACCAATCGAGCTCGATAGTCTGGCCACGAGCCCAATTGGTGTCCAAATTTCAAGCTTTCTCCAACCCTTTGACTCGTGAGCCTCGTACGCCCAATTGAGAAGTCCACTATACTTTGTTTATTTTTTAAAATTAATAGAAGTAAAAGTGGAATTACATAGAGAGAGATTTTTTTAAGATCAACCTTCATTAATAAGATTTTAAGTTTTATCTTTCATATTTCAGATCATAAATAATTATTTAATATTTATTAAATAAATACGACATGATCTCCCACTTTCTCTCTCTAATTTCTCACTCTTTTACGACTACAACACCACATGCACCTTTCGTTATTGTCATCGTTGGAGACACCGTTATCACAATTCAGCGCAGGTCACCGCCCCACGGCGCTACACACTCATCACCTTTTCCCAGAACCAGTAGTGCATTGCCTTTCCCAGCGAGCGTCGCTAATCTCCTTCTTCTTTTTCTTTTTTTCCCCCGAGTTTGATATTCGATGGTTTTTTTACGCTATTTGCTGTGATTTTGGGTGTTGATCTTCGCACAAGGACGATGGTACAGTGGTGCGGAGCACTACAGATCGAGACAGGTGATCGGAGCTGTAGATCTATGGTCTACGATTGTGGTGTTGTGGGTGCGATGTCGTGTATGGTGTCGTGGTTGGGTGCAGTACTGTGTGCGATGATTGTGTGCGTTGGTGGTGGTGTGATGTGTGCTATGGGTGCGATGGTGAGGTGACGTGGCGGCCACTATGGTGGTGTGTAGTGGTGTTAATAGGTTGTTGTGAGGTGTTGGAGGTGGCTTTAGAGGTTTGACGATGGTTCTGTGTGTGTGTGGGCTGGGCGGAGTGGGGGTGGTCCTAAATTATCTGGTTGATTGTGATCAATAAATTATTTAATTTCTTACTAATAAATAATATGTGACTAATTATTTGAGATTGTGACCATTAAATTGGATATTTTGTGACAAATAAATAATTTGTAATCTATAACTTGTGATCAATAAATAATATGTGACTTAAAAATTTGAGTCGTGACTTATGAATGTCATTTGTGATGATAAATAAATTGTGACCTATATTTTTTTGATTTGTAATCGATAAATAAATTGTGACATGTAAAACTTTTTATTTGTGACCTATAACTTTTTTTATTCTTAATCGAGAAATAATTCGTAACTAATTAATTCAATAATTTGTGACCAAATAGCATACAATTACGATCAAAACATATTTATTTGATAAAATATATTTTTAATTAATTATCCCATAAATAAAATTTAATTAATATCCGATTTTTAAAGTTTCACACTTTATTTCTTAGATTCAAATTGGGGTATACTCATCTTCTAAATGAAATTTTCCCTTAATAAAATAAGCTTAAAATGGACCAAAAAATTCACGAATGGACTTGTCAAAATTTCAGCTCTATATTTCCTCTCCCCCCACCCAACGGCACTGTTCTTGGGCAGGAAAAATTCAAATTGGAAAGACGGTAAGAAAATTAATTTCCACCAAACATTTAAATCTTCACACACCCCAATTATGTTAGCCCGTCAGACCCGCTAATTAAACCCTATTTTTAATCTTTCATATCACCTCGATGTTGACGAAGCAACATTGTGGACCATTTACGGGCAAGATTATGTCTAATTGTCTATATTCGCATATTCATTATGTAAACGATGCATTTATACAGTAATGTTATTATTATTTTTTTATTTTTTGGGTTTTTAATAAATATGTGATCTTAATTAAGATAGTTTTTGTTCAATTGAAGAAGTTTGCTTATACAGATTGTTGAAATTGAGTCTATAACAGAATGGGAATTTTAGTTTATTTATTCTTTCTTAATTTTCAGTGTTGTTGATTAACGGCAATTGCTAAAGATGATTTTGGGGTGACAGGATGTTTTTCAGCGCAGCTACCGAGGAGTTGGATTCGTATTTTCCTATTAGACCTGAATGCCAAGCTGATGTTCCCAAGACCCGCTTCAAAGCTAGGGTGTGTAAAAATGTCACTCTGATTTTTCACTGTTGTTTATTTATTTTTATCTCCCTATTTGGAATTTTGTTATATTAATTACATGTTCTCATAAGTCATATCATTTACCATTTCAGTAGCTTATCTCTGACGTGATGACTTATTTTTCGAGAAATAATCTTACACTATTGACTTAAGTTTGTCTAGATAAGTGAGAGAGCAGGAGCGCGTTATTATATCATGCAAAATGTGAGATGCGATTGCCAGTGCGCATTTCTTTGCAAGTTTAATTTATAAAATTTATTATCTTCTGTTTCCGAGGATGAATTTCATGATGAATACAAAAACTACCAGTTCATGGTTTTCCTCATTTTTTTTTTTTTTTTACGCTGTCTAATGTGCTTGTTCAGTTTTCCACTAATTCTGAAATGTGATCTTGACATGCTTATTCCCTTCTCTCACACTGTATTGACAGGTAGGGAAAACTCTCAGTCCAAGAAGATGGCATGCCGCATTTTCTGAAGATGGTCATTTGGACATAGCAGGTGTTCTTAGAAGAATCCAGAGAGGGGTAAAGTTCATTATTTGTTGTTTATTTTCATCTCCAAAGTTGTATAAAGTCGAAACCATGTTTGCATGTTTAAAACAGTGCCTTGTGAGTTAAATCTGATGCAATATTGTTTTTCAACAAGCTACATAAGAAACTTCAAAAGGATTGCAAGTTGATATGCATTGTTTTACTGGTTTCCTTTTGATTTGTTATAACATAGTAAAATGAGAGGGCAAATCTAATTGGAAAATGGAGTCAGGAAATCATATTTGCAAATGATAGTATTTCTAAATTTGCTTGTCATTTCCAAGAACCCTATCTTTTTTCTTTTGACTCTGATTGTTGGCTGGAAAAACAAGGTCAATGCATTTACATTTTAGCAACGTTTTTGCCTATTTGAAAAACAAGAACGGAACTACAAATCAACAGGTTTTGCCATTCACATCCATATTCTCATAGCTTTATGTCTTTGCACCATGGAAGTTTTGGGTTCTCTGCATGAATTCACGTCAATGTTAATTTTCAGTTGATGAGGGAGGTGGAATTAATAGTAGTCAGCAATCAGAGAATGACATTTATCATGAATGAGTCAGAAAAAAATCATATTAGTAGAACACTTTTGTATCTGAAAGTTATCTGTGTAGAACAAATTTGTTCCAAAATGCTGAATTTAAAATGTCCAGCTATAAGTTAAAACCGCATTTCAAGGAATTGGAAACGTTTATTCAAATTTGTACTCCTCTCATAACCGATTAGTGAAGGACATTTGAGAATACATTAACTTGACTTCTAATTGGATCTGCTTATGTGTGTTTTATCTGGATTTTTACTTCACTGCAGAAATAATGTTCATCTACGATTTATGGATTACATGATCATTTGCTTTTAAAATGAAATTTTAATTAGAGCAGCAAAGGTGCTAATGCTCATCTTTTGGCCATACATGTTAGGGCATTCATCCAACGATCAAAGGGGTAGTTTGGGAATTCTTGTTGGGTTGTTTTGATCCCAACAGTACATTTGAGGAAAGAAACGAGGTCAGACAAAGGCGGAGGTAATCCAAGCTATTTCAGAACTGCATGTGTAGAACATTTATACGAATTAAGTTGCGTTTCTTTGTACTAGGAAACAAATTTAAAATTAAAACTTGAATTGAGTCGAATTTTATTGAATAGCAAGACAGTTCCATTTTGATGTAATTCTCCTTTCGGGAAAAAAAAATAAAATTCTATGAAATTATTGCACGTGGAGAATGTGTTTTTGTATTCATTTTTGTTGTTTGGTCCATATTATGAAAATACTTTTTGGTGGGTGGTGGGTAGAGGTTAGTGGAAGCTTCAAAAATTACTGCTTGATCAATTCAAATTTTATGATCAATATTGTCATATTTACATTTAGGATGTTGTTTACAGAGATCACCTCTTTCCCTACCACTAATAATAAACTTGTTCTGACCTCCAGTCCATACTTTTGTAGGGGCAGGATTTACTGACTGACATCCTGTGGTGGCACCTCACAGCTGCCTTGAAATTAGATTACATTTTATAATCTCATAAAATACTAGAACCAGTGAGACCACTTTTTCAACTAAATGAAATACTGACTTACAGTTCAGATATTCTTCATTATCTTCACCAGACTAGGATTTCTTGCTGGATAATTCTTTGCATAAAATTTTGTGCTTTTGTCTTTTTTCTTAAAAGAATGACAAAAACTTGGATATTTATGGCTCATTTTTTGGGGTATTATGTTTAATTATTGCTAACTGCGATTACCTTTCTACGCTCACAGGGAACAGTATGCCAAATGGAAAGACGATTGTCAAAAATTGGTACCTGTTGTTGGCAGTGGAAAGATAATCACCTCACCTATAATTTCTGATGATGGTCAATCAATTCAAGATCCTTCAAACAGCTGTAGTGCCCCATATGATAATGGTGCTTTGTCAAGTGATGGTACTTTGGACAAAAGAGCGATTCAGTGGAAACTTAGTTTGCATCAAATAGGTTTGTAATTGGGCATAACTCAAACCACATGATAAACTAATAGTTGTTTAGATTATTGCTGTGCCTACCTTTTGTTTCTCGTATTCTTTTGCATATTTGCTAATTATGCAACGTGTTGAATTGTTATCCATGTTTTAGATTCTACTTTCTAGTATTGTAATGATCATCTTATAACGTCTCTATGATGTATTCTTCTTACGTCTAATGTTAACTCTGATCGCTTACATGCCAAATAACATTTATGGCATGAGTTCTTAAAAAAAATCATTATTGTGGTGGGAGAATAACAAATTTAGTGATTTTGAGCTGTTAATGATGATTACCTCAAGCATATTAGCTACAAGGTCACAAGGACGGGTAGAAGCTTGAAATATACTACAATATTTTTTTAATCAAATTAGCTAATATATTGATGAATTTGAAGATAAATTAACTGAAAGATACGGCATATAGCTTTTGTCTTCAGGATTGTGGAGAATATATCCCAAAGGAAAAACTTAGATTTGACCTCTCATATCATTATGGTGACTTTTGTAGACTACAGATAATAATGCTAAGATTTTTGCTGGAGGGTTTCTACTCATCTTCATTTTTCTCTTTCTTTGAACTTATTAGAACACATTGTTGGATAAAGTTCTTTTTGTCACCACCTGCAGGTCTTTTTTCTCCTTCTCCTCGTCATGCACTACTGACCAAATTTTCTTACAGCATGTGCATTTTCTGAGAACGTGGATCATTCTTGAAATATCTTGAAACATTTCTCCTGGAGTGAATAGCCTTGGGATAATCCTTCAATTTTATAAAATTTCTTGAAGTTGAGTACTTGAGAATTTGGATTCATGGAAAGGCATCTATTAAGCCAAATATCAGTTGTACATTTAGGCTGAGAAAATGACTCATCAGTATCTC
Organism: Fraxinus greggii; assembly: GCA_903798315.1. Classification (NCBI taxonomy): domain Eukaryota; kingdom Viridiplantae; phylum Streptophyta; class Magnoliopsida; order Lamiales; family Oleaceae; genus Fraxinus; species Fraxinus greggii. The sequence continues at coordinate 3,019 of CAIGRK010015554.1, read as the reverse complement.
ATTCATCATCCTTGTCCTCATCATCCTTATGGTCAAAAGTTTGTATTGTTTGATTAGGAAAATCCTAGCAAATACCTTCTAATGGAGATTGTTGTACTCATATTTCATCCATCTTTTGTTTTTATACAGAGACAATCAACAAAATTCCAATTGGTGTTGCTTGAGTGTCAAGTCGGATGGGTGTGTTACATTTAAGGCTTAAATATGCTACGAGACTATTAACATTCTTTTCTTTAATGATTTGCCACAAAATTTTACGGAAAAGCTAAAAGAGGTGGAATAGCAGTAGTTATGGAGACTGTGTCCTTTTTCAACTGTTATATCATACCCCCTCTGTTACAAAAGTGGGCCCAGAGACTTTTGCTGGCCGGGTTGTTCATTTTAGGTATCAAAATTTTCTATTGACAAATTAAACAATTTTAGCAAAGGAAATTATGAAATTGTAGTGGCTTGTTCAAATTCCTTTACAATGTTACATTTTTCTCTATTCTAAAAGTGATTTTTTGATCTGAAAAAAGGTCATTTTTAATAGATAAAGTCAAGGAGGTCATTCAATTTGTGACTGAGGTTATTGCTCAGGGAATTATGATCAGGTTTGCTCAGAAAGTTGAGAGTACAGCTTAATCTAATCTCGTCCATGCTTTATAGGATAGAATAGTGAGCATAAAAGAAGAATTGTGGAATTGCTTTTAAATCCTCTCTGTACATACGATATTGAAAAGGTTTTCTTTACATTCGAGAATCGAAAAAGCATGATGATGGGGACAAGATGAAATTCTGAATCCAAAAATAAATTTATTTAGGAATTTCATCAATTGAAAGCTTAAAATGATTATTTGAAATCAATTGTTTTTTTTTTTTTTTTGAACTTTAATCAATCTAAGCACATATAGATGTACATAAAATGTTAATTCCCACTGCTAACATAAAAGATGAAATTCATGCTTTAGGTTTGGATGTTGTTCGCACTGATCGTGCTCTTGTATTTTATGAGAATGAAGCTAATCAGGCAAAGCTCTGGGATGTTCTCGCTGTCTATATTTGGATGGACAATGATATTGGGTATGTTCAAGGTAAATTACTTGTGGTAACCCATTCTTCCACTATGGTTTTAGAGACGCCCTACCCCTTCTTTTAAATTTGTTTTATTCATTGACTAGGAATGAATGACATATGCTCTCCAATGGTTATTCTTCTTGAACATGAAGCTGATGCCTTCTGGTGCTTTGAGCGTGCAATGCGTAGACTGGTGAGATTATGCTGTCCATGGTAAAATATGCATGCATATACTCTGTTATTGTTATCAAATTTTCGTTTGTATAGTTGCTATATCATCCTGGATTTAATTTTTGTTAACACATATATTTGACTACACTAAGTAATAATAAAGAAATAGATTCAAACACTTCACTCTTATGTTAGCCTTGCTACTTCTTTCACTTCTTTTGATGTTAGATCATCGTTTTTCGATTGTCATAAGTGCAGAGAACACTAAAAAAACATACAATTGTTACAATTGTGTGTGGTAATCCATGGTCTCGTACACGTTTTTGCATTGTTATTATCTTTTTCTTTGGGTTGGGGACCTAGTGCTTGTGCAATATCGTTGTTTGTCTTGGTAACTTGAAAAAGTTGAAGTCCAAAGCAATGCTTTTTACCTAATCATTTGACAAGATATTAGGCTATTTGTTGAGCAGTTATAATTAAATTGTGTAGTAGAATGTTTTTGAGTGATGCTGAATTGTACATGTGTTTATCCTATAGACTCAACAGTGCAGCATGTGTAAATAGTTTCCAGCTTGTTTTCCTGATAAATAGGAGTGCTGAACTGCAGCTTAAAAGCTTCCACATTTAGTTGCTTGTTACACCGCTGAGTTATCTTTGGAGTGAATGACTCTCTGAATTTCCTTTAATAGTTATTTAGAAGAGTTCCCATGACTAGTGGGAGCGGTGTTTTTAATTACAACCAACTTGAATATATCTATAAATATCTTAGCCTTAAGTAAGAGATCTGGATTTGCTAAATTTAATATTTTCTACCCAGAGGTTCATCCCATTAGACCTTTATATGATGAAACTAAGATTCAATCTGTGTATGTTTCGCTTCTCTTGGATTTATGACTAATTTTCCATTTTGTTCATGAAGAGGGAAAATTTCAGGAGCAATGCGAGTTCAATGGGAGTGCAAACTCAACTGGGTACCCTAGCACAAATTATCAAAGCTATTGATCCAAAGCTCCATCAGCACCTTGGTATGTGCTGCTTAGAAGTTCTCATTCTTTCTGTGCCTTCTAGCAGCATTTTTATTTCACTTCAAAGTAGCATGGTTAATTGTTCTTTTAGAGAGGAGGAATCTATGGTTAGTTCTTAACTAATTGATTTAGCATGTATAAATTGATTGCCAAAGTCAGATGCCTTAAAGTTAATGATTGTCCAGCAACATAAGATAAATAATAGGAACATAAGATAAATAATAGGTTTAGCTTTTTTGTTCATGAATGTGCCCTAGTAACATTGAGTAGTGTAGATCCTTCGAAAGTTCCATGAAGTTGATGATTTGAATATCTATATGTACATTTAGTATCTTGAATGAATTTTCAATATGTTCGTTCCCCTCTGTAGATTAGAGTTAAAAAGTAGCAACATATAACCCGTGTTTGACCCCATTAAACTTATTTTCACCGGCACATTTTCTCAATAAAATAATTTTACACGTAGACCTAAAAATTTTTCATATTTTTTTTTAACTACACATTATAAAAAAAAGTCATTATTACAAAATCTATTTTTCAAAAAAATGGTACTCAAACAAACCCATAGAAACATGAAATGAAATGACCGGGTCTTCGTTTCCATCAACAGAGAAGCTGGATGGTGGTGAATATTTGTTTGCAATTCGGATGCTGATGGTATTATTCCGGAGAGAGTTCTCATTTGTTGATGGATTGTATCTTTGGGAGGTAAAGAGCAATGACTCCAACTGGTTTTACGGTTTCATGGAATTTTTTTTTTTTTTTTT
>CAIGRK010015536.1:0-11915 GCA_903798315.1 Fraxinus greggii | reverse complement strand
GATTCTATACAATGAATTAATACAATAGTAACCAAATGTAATTTAAAACACAAGTAAATGCTCAAAATTCAATATCAGGTCCTAAAATACTAATGTACTCCCTTTATTGCATGTAATGCAATAATTAATCAAAATGAGTGTTAAGGGATAGAAAAATAGGTTGCCTCGCCCATCAAGCTCTCGATTTATAGTCTAGAGCTCAACTTGTGGTTGTTCACTCCGGTGCTGTTGAACTTTTCTTTCGAGAGTCTACCATTCCGATATAGTTTTAATCTCTCTCTATTAACTTTAAATGTGTTTTTGCTTTCATGAGTGATGTCAACAATCTCATATGGGAAAACCTAAGTAATTGTGTACGGCCCCGACTACCTTGACCTCAATTTGCCCCAAAAAAACTTGAGTCTTGAATTGTATAGCAAAGCTTGTTGCCCAACGTCGAACTTTTTTTTTTAATATAAATATCATGCCACTTTTCGGTACAGTCTTTGTACAACTTCGTATTCTCATCGGCTTCCAACCAAAACTCATCAATCTCATTCAATTGAAATAATCACATTCCATCCGCTGCCTTCAAATAAAAATTCAAGTTTTTGACTACCCAATAAGCATGATGCTCCAACTCAACTAGCAGATGACTCTCTTTCCCAAAAATCAGACGATAAGAAGACATGCTTATAGGGTTTTGAAAGTTGTTCTATAAGCCCACAAGGTATCGTTAAGTTTCTTAGACCAATCTTTTTTAAAGAACTAACAGTCACCTCAAGGATCCGCTTCAACTTCTAATTGGAGATTTCAACTTGCCATTTGTCCGAGGGTGATAGGAGATTGTTATATGATGTCGAATGCCATATTTAGCTAACAATGACTCAAATTGAAGATTACAGAAGCGCTTAACCCCAACACTAATACTTGTGTGAGGTGTACCATACCGAGTGAAAATATACTTTTTCAAGAATCTCACCATCGGCCGAACATCCTTAGTTGACAATGAACCCGCTTCCACTCATTTAGAGAAATAGTCAACTACAACGAGAATATTTTGATTGAGGACGAGGGGAAATGCTCCACCTCAAGAATATTATTCAAAGGCATCTCATTCCATCTAGCGATATTTCCTGTGTATTGGCATCTATCACACCCTTTACAAAAATTTAAGCATCTCTGAGTATCGAAGGCTAATAGAACCTAAACTATAAGATTTTTACAGATGTCTTTAAAGCACCAAAGTGTCGAGCATAAATATATGAATGATACTGCTCGAGTATATGAAGAACCTCTTCTTTGGGAACACACTACCTAATAATTTGATTTGGACCCGCCTGTAGAGAATATGATCCTCCCAAAAATAGTACTTCAAGTCACAAATCAATTTCTTCTTTTGATGACTTGAATAATCAGTGGAATGATGGAATTTGCCAAATAATTCACCATATTTGTTTACCATGGTGCATCATCTACATTAAAAATGTGTTCATTTAGAAAGATATCATTTATATCCACAGATTCTTTCCGCTCTCCATGCTCAAGTGGGGATAATTTGTTAGCTACTACGTTTTCACTTTCATTATTGTCTCTTATCTTCTTGTAGGAGTAGTGCCAATGTGATTGGTTTTGGTTTTATATCCTTCTTTGACATCATGTACTTCAAAGCTACATGGTTGGTGTAGAATATTACCTTTGAAACAACAAGATAAGGACAAAATTTATGAAAGGCATAGACTACAACCAAATGTTTCTTATTAGTGGTGGCGTAGTTTAGCTGTGCATCATTCACTGTCTTGCTTGCATAATTCTATCACATGAAAATTTTTATCTTGTCACTGGCCGAATACCGCTCCCACTGTGTAATCACTTGTATCAGACATTAGTTCAAATGGCAAACTCAAATATGTTGCAATTATTATTGGTGCTTAAATTAACTTCTCTTTTAGAGTGTTGAAAGCCAATAAACACTTGTCGGAGAAGTCAAAAGGAAAATCTTTGACTAACAGTTGCATAATGGTTTAGTGATATTAGAGAAATCTTTGATAAAGTGACGATAAAATTCGGAGTGACTAGCAAAAATGCGAACACCCTTAACTAAAGTTAGTGTGGTAATATCCTAATCACTTGAATCTTTGCCTTGTCCACTTCAATTCCTTTAGCTAAAATCAGATGCCCCAACACAATGCCTTATTGTACCATGAAGTGATATTTTCCCAGTTTAGTACCAAACTAGTCTCCTTACATCGCTGCAAGACCAATTTTAAGTGCTCTAGGCAATCATCAAATGAAGAACAAAAACTAGAAAAATCTTCCATAAAGACTTCTATGAATATTTCCACCATATCAGAGAAGATTGCCGTCATGAAACGCTGAAAATGTAGATGGACCATTGCATAGACCAAATGGCATCCTACAATAAGCAAATGTGTCGTAGGGACATGTAAAAGTAATCTTCTCTTGATCCTTGGGTACTATTAGAATCTGATTATAACCGAAGTATCCATCAAGAAAGCAATAATGGGAGTGACCTGCCAGCCTCTCCAACATCTTGTCAGTAATTGGTAAGAGAAAGTGATCTTTCCGAGTAGCAGTGTTAAGTTTTTGATGATCAACACAAACTCTCTATCTCGTAACATTTCTAGTGGGAACTAGTTTATTCTTCTCATTCTATACTATTGTAATACCCTCATTTTTCGACACAACCTAAACATGATTTATCCATACTACTGTTTGAGCTAGGATAAATGATTTTTGCGTCCAAAAGTTTCAACATCTTTGCTCTAACTACCTCCTTCATATTTGGATTGAGCCTCCTTTGGCTATCTATACTTGGCCAAAAATTATCTTCCATGAGAATTTTATGAATGTAAAGTATATGGTTAATCTTTCTGATGTTAGTAATAGAACATTCACTAGCTATCTTATTTTTATTGAGTACCTTCAGCAGTCTCTCTTCTTCAAGCTTACTAATGGAATTCGAAATAATGACAGATAATGTGGAAGATTCTTCCAAGTAGGCATAACGAAGATGAGATGGCAACTGCTTGAGCTCTAACTTAGGAGGCTGTTGAATGGATGGTAATGATTTTGTAGCACCTGTGCCCAACTCCTTAAAGTGTGGTATACGCTTATATGGAGGATTAGCTTCAAGATATCTTGCACATCTCTTAATTTCCTTAGAATCAAAATGAGTAGATTGAGAATGTACAATGCACACCTTATATGGATAAGATGTATTATTCACTTAAAATGTGTCATGAACTGCCCTGTCAATCACATCGATCTGAAAACAATTGTCTGACTCTGTTGGGTATTTCATGGCCTTGAATACAATAAATATGACCTTCTATTCACCGAGCCTCAAAATTAGTTGACCTTTTTACACATCAATAAGAGCTCTACAAATAGCTAAAATTGGTCGACCTAATATAAGTGGAATGTCCTTGTCCGCTTACATGTCAAGAATAAGAAAACTAGTTGGGAAGATGAATTTGTCCACTTTTACCAGGATATTTTCAATAATTCTTCTTAGGCGCATGATAGATCGATTGGCTAGCTGTAAAGTCACTGCATTTACTTTAGCCTCCCCCCTTCGATCTTTTAATCTGGGAGGTAGTTTATTTTATATTCTAGCACTATACTCATCGGCCAACATCACTATCTCATGTTCTTCCAATTTTCATTTGTTATATAAAATATCATTCAATAATTTGGTATAACTAGGCATCTGAACGAGAGCATCAACAAAATAAATATTGATGTGAAGCTTCATGAAGATCTTAAGGAATTTTATATATTGCTTGCCTAATTTGTATTTTTACAGTCTATGGAAAATGGTATCGAAGGCTCATATGGTTTGATCGGAGCAGTTGCTTTAACTCATGGTGTATCTGAACTCTCTTTGGCAGATGTATATATTGTCTGTTCAGTCCGTTCTACATACTCCTAATCAGTGGAAGGTACTTTTTCTTTATTTGCAACTGGCCTCTTAACATGAATCTCAAGTAACTGGACCCGACTCCTAGTAGTACTTGCATTGACATGTTCTTTGGGTTAACTTTTGTATTGTTTGGGAATGTACCTGGTGCTCTACCTAATATAGCATGTGCCGTCTGTCCCAACTAAGTCTCCAAGTTTTTAATTGCAGCGCTTTGATTCTAAAGAGTTGTCTTAGTCTATCTCATGAATTGGTTATTTGCCTCCATGTGCTAGTCTGTGTTTTTCTATGAATTTACCAAACTTCTCTTCTAAGGAAATTCTCTTCTTTATCTGCTGAAACTAAGAGCCCTGTGGTCTATTGGAATTTTGCCTACTCAAAGAAAAATTTGGGTGCTTCCTCCAACCAAGGTTGTATGTGTCAAAATGTAGGTTATTTGTTGGCGCTAACCTAACTTTACATGTTCAATATGTTGTGCAAGAATTGGACAGTATTCTGCAATGTGATTTGCCCTCACATTCTTCACAACTTGCCCTATTTGCTTGTACAGCATTTGCTGATTAAGACATACTCTCAACCTTATGAACCAAAGAGTCAATTTTTGTAGACAATGTTGTATAAGTGTCCACCTCATACAATCCCAGTACTTTTCTATGAACAACCTGCTCGGAAGCCCACATGGATGTGGTTGTAGCCACTCTCTCTGTATTGCGTTGCTTTTACTTCTCTTTACACTCGGTGAAAGTTGCGTTCAATTTCTGGATCAGCTAGTATCAGTTGACCGTCTCCCAAATTTTGCATAAAATGCCTGAAAGAGAGAAAATAGAAGGACTAAAATAAATTGATAATAAAATAAAATAAAAGCAAAAAGTTCGAATTAGTTCCAAGACAAATGAAATCAAACTCAAATACAGTTCCGACAACGGCGCCAAAATTTGTTACTAAAATATTGTTTTGCTTGAAATACCACAAGTGCATGGTTCGTTGACAAGTAGTAAAATGAATTTTGAGTCTAAGTATCGTTCCCATAGAGATTGTACTAGTTCAAATTCGAATTAACTTAACCTTAACCGAAACAATAGAAATGTGTTTTATAAATTAAAAATATCTACTTACGAATGCAAGACCTAACTTAACTAAAATAAATGAAAGATTATAAATAAATACAAGTTTTATAAAAATATGATGATAAAAAGTGTAGTAGCATCTCGAATCCTCTTATATAAATCCCTTTAACCCTAAATATTATGAATTTGACAACACAATTTAATTATGAATACCAATATTCCTAATTTGTTTAACAATATCCCTTGAGTAAAATTGAAAATATTTTTACATGTGACCTGACTTTATTTTTATGATGGATGTGAACATATAAAATGTATTAAAAATTTAAGAATAATTAAAAATCATGTAAAATATAATAGTATATTTCTATTACCTATCGGACCCTAGGCGATTAACACTATATCTAACTTATTTTCCATCTTTTGAAGGAAAATAAGCCACAATATTCATACAATCATTGTGTGCATAATTGCATGAAAATTGTTCAATAAATGAAAACGTGTTTGAATGTCAAAAAAAAATAAAAAATTAAGAAATAAAGGTTCATGATATAAGATTCATCGTAACCCTAGCACTAGATTTATTTAGCCTATCATGTTGTGAATAAGAAAGCAAAGGAAATAAAAGTTGTTCATCACCCGAAATTCTTGAATTCAATCTTGAATTCTTGAAATTGAATCCTGATGTGTTATTTACCTCATTTTGTAATTAATTCTTCACCCATAATTATGTGTTGATAGTTGGTATTTATGGTACTTTCCAAGTGGTCCCAAAATATCTCTAGAATTCTTGCAAATAATGGCTCAAAAGGAATAATCCCGGTTGGAATAAATTCAAAATGAAAAAAAGAATTCAGGTTGCGTATTGGCCTAGGTGATCAGCCGACTATTATAACTGGGCAGTCGTCGAGTCATAAACACTTTCAAAATCTGTGTTTTGGTCCTTGAATTTGATTCCTGCTTCTTTTAAGACATTTTCTCTTGCAATTTTGATCCTTCAACTTCCAATTGCATCCAATTGACCCCATACCATCTACAATCTTCATTTTGTGGTCCAAATCCATTATTGAGATGTTACAATTTAGTCCTCATACTTTGGATTTTGCCCTTCTTCTTTTTCCACTTATTTAGAAACGGGCCCAAATCTGAAACAAAAAAAGGAAATTAAATTAACTAAGTAGAATTCAATACTTTCGACACAAAAACTTAGTAATATGGTCAAGATAAGTGCACTAAACACATTTATCAGATACAAATCGAATCAGCAAATCCTACTTACCTACTTGTAATTTTTACTTTTTAAACTCAGTAATTTAGATGCTCAAACAGGTAAAGAAATAAAATAGATTTTTTGAGAGGGAGATATTTAAATTAGATGCATTCCTCTTCAAATGAGGGGGTATTTATAGATTTCCCTCCAAGTTTTGGAATAATTTAATCCTTTTGAGAGAATGTCAGATGCTTGTTAGTTATTCATAACTGATTTAGTTATAAATGTCATGTTTTATGGATGTGTGATAGTTCGTAGCTAGTCGGGATGGGTGAGTATTTCGCTTTACCTCTTGGATTTTTGTTCACTTCACACATTCTCTACATGTCTTGCAGATGTTTTAGTATGGTTTGGGAAGTGAATTTTTTAAGTTAAAAAATAGTTCTCGAAGTCCAATTTTAATATTTATATTAAGTTTATGAATTGTTATCTCTTTCGTTAGGCAGTGAACCTCTGATTGTTTGCACAACCCTTCTTTCTTAGGGGTGGATGTCGTTGGCCATTTTGAGGTGACACACTATGATTGCTAGAGTTTTTTAGTGTATGCTACATGGCCTCTTTTGCGTATTCCTAATGTAATGCGCTGTAGGCATTTAAAGTGCTTGTTGTCCACATTCAATCTTACTCAAGCATTTTTTAATCTTGGTCAGGTGTCTGTTAACATTTAGCGTCCACGATTGCGGATGGTTCTGAATGGTTTAGATCCATTATTTTACTGAATGGACGGTTCAAACCTTTCATCTGAACCTATGAATATACCATTTTTCCTTACTACTACCTTCTTCACCTTTTGCATTTAGTTCTTGTTTAGGGTGATATCTCTGGTTACCGGCGATTGTGCTCCTCTTCCACTATCTCTCACTCTTTCTGTTTAGGTATATGCTTGTGTTTTATCTCATACCTTCTCTTTGTTTTGTTGATTTATTTTGCAAAGATATTTATCATGGCTCTGGAGGTTGAAAGTTTTTTCCTTGGGGACGAACTGATCGATGGTATTACTTATTTTGAACTTATTTTGATGAAGTTTAGAGCCTTGGAGTTGTGTTTATTGTTGATATATACCCCTTGTAACTTTTAGGTTTATATTGCGATAATACGAGTTAAATATTAGTTCCCAACTAAGGGTTGAAATACATACCGAAGCATACAAAATTTGAAGAGCCAATCTTGCAAGAATGTTCAAAAGGTCATAAGTTCTAATTAATATTCCATTTTGAGGCCTCATTAATTTAATTGGGAGGGATGATATTGGAGCATTATTGTGTCTCCAAATAGTCTTAAACCCTTCATCGTGTGCCTATGTAGCCTTTCATGTACTTTTGCGGAATATGAGGCTTTCATTTCTCATTTCTTGATCAATCTTTTTATTTCTAGTACCGCATACAGAAAAAATGGTGTTTTCTTTGTTTACAATGACTGGGAGTTAAATCGTGATGCTCATGGAAAGCACTAATTTAGTTTTTATTGAAATATTTTTTTTCCGATGTCTACTTACATGCTTTATTCTGCTCATGAAGGTTGTATCATTGTTCGCTCTACCATGAAGATTAAATTTAATGCTGTTCCCAAACGTAAAAGATTAGGTCACCCTCTTCCTTCTAATGATGTGCCCGTGGGGGTTCCAAGAGAGACAAGGGTGAAGCTTCGTGCGAAGGCAAATGTATGACTAAATGACCTCCAACGCCTTAAGGGGCTAGAGGTTCGCAAGTATCTGGGTCCATGCCCATGGATTTAAGTATCAATCTTCGTTAAATTTTGTTAAGGGACCCCGCGAAGGAAAAAAAAAGATGCCAGATGGGTTTGAACATCTCGTGGATACCAAGGCTTTATTTTCTGCTCGCTTCAATGAGGACCTGGACTCCAAAGCTCTATTATTGATTCTTGCCTCTCTCCAGGGCAGCTAGATCTACTTTTCTGTATTTTAACTCTGTTTACGAAACGTTTGCAGATAATATGACCCCCAAGCAAAGTGAAAACCTGATCGATGCCCATATTTTACGAGTTGATATCCTTCATCAAGATTAGTAGACTGAATATGAAGTTTGCATTTTGGTGGCCGATAAGTCAGAGAAAAGAGATGACGCTTTGGAAAAGAAATGCGAAGCTAACCAAAAGAAGCTCAGGGAAGTTGAGAATGAGTAAAAGCTCCGAGTCTCTAAATACGAAGGAGGATCTTTTAGTAGCTGATGTTACAAGAGTCACTAAGGACTTGGAGTAGGCCAGAGAAAGCCATGCTGTTTACGTAGTTAAAACTGAATAATTCTCTATCTAAAAAGAGTTGGTCGAGGGAAGAAGTGAGAAAGCCTTGGTTCTCAATTAATTGGAGAATATCGAGACAAAATTAGCTTTTGCAGAGACTAGCCTTTCCAAAGTGAAGGCTAATGAGCAAAAACTATTGGAAGGGTCCATGTAGGATGGGGTCAACAAGGCTCTTGACATTGCTAGGAACTTTCATCCCAAGTAGGATTTGGGTTTTTGGAGGCTCGTGAAGAGGATTCCGAAGACACCTCTTTCAACGAAGATACTCCATTAGCCATCGGGACTTCTGATCACCTATACACTTCTGTAGAACCTGTCCAGCTTGTAGATTCTGTAGCTATTTCTCTGGGCTAATTACCTAGTTGCTCAATAAACTTTGTGTAAGGTTTCCGGGGAGTCACCGAACTTAAAAAGTTTCCCATTGAACTTTATAAAAGTTTCCACATTACTCACTAAGTGATTGATGGAATTATATTTTGTGAAGTTGAGTGAATAACAAGGAAACTTTTGAAGTTCTCAGTGATGAATATGATTACATTTGTAATGTTTAGTGATTAACGGGAAAGTTTTTGAAATTCAATGACCTCCTGAAAACTTTACGCAAAGTTTAGTGACCAATCATGTAATTTATCAATCTTCAGGTTTTTATTGACCTTTTCTTTTTTGTTTTTATGTACTCATACTCTACAATTTTATTTTCTCTAATATCGTCAAAGAGAGAGAGAGAGAGAGAGAGAGAGAGAGAATAGATTTTATCCCGGATAGCCGACAAGGTTGTCTGTCGACCTCTGTAAAATTAAAGAGGCTACAATGGTCCATGTAGTCAACTATTTTGGAAGAGAATATTTTAACTTTGAATTTCATACACATCTTCAACTAAGAATCTAAGAGATTTTTTATTTTTATTCAAATGTGTCCTGATAGAAAGATGACAGTCGCAGCTGAAGTAGCCTATAAATTTGTTCTCTATTGCCTTTTTGATCTTAGAGAGATTAACAGACAACCTTATCGGTTATCCCAGGATAAAAGATCATTCTTTTTTCAAAGTTTGGCGATACTAGAGAGAATAAAATTATAAAGTAGAATTATAGCAAAAGAAAAAAAAACCTAAAAAGATGAAGATTGATTAATTACCTAATTGGTCATTGAATTTCGCATAAGGTTTTCAGGGAGTTACTAAACTTCAAAAATTTCCTCGTTAGACATTGAACTTTACAAAAGTTTCCTTATTAGTCACTGAGTGACGAATGTAATTATATTTTATAAAGTTCAATGAGTAACAAGAAAACTTTTGAATTTCTCAGTGATGGATGTGTTTACATTTGTAAAGTTCTGTGAATAATGGGAAAACCTTGAAGTTTAGTGAGCTTTTGAAAATTTACTTAAAGCTCAGTGACCAATCAGGTAATTAAACCTTATTTCACCTTGTGAAGTCGCTGCTAAATATAAGTCAGACGAAACTTATATTGAGACTCATCTTTCCTTCGAGGCGAGTATGCCCTTGGAGGGTAATACCTGGATTGGCCAAGACGATCTTGCTTTTGAGAATTTCCAGATTTTTCTCAACGTTGACAGATAGCACTCCTTTGCCTCGTTTTCGCTTCTTTTTTTTTATTTGACATTTCATTTCTATTTGTACGACAATGCCATTTCCTGCAATTCACTATCAATGTTTATGTTATACGACTTCATTTGGGCCATCTTTTTAGGTTCACATTGTATTGCTTGCTTGTGATTTGCTTATGCATCGCAAAGATATACTTATAATGAATTTGTATCAATACCAAAATCTATCATTCTTATGCTGATTTTTCATTTTGTCAATGCAGCGTTCCGAATAAAATTTCATTAAATCATTGTTAGAACAAAAAAGAAATGCAGATTGTTATCATTCTCACAGCTATAACTACTTTGCACATTATTATAATATGTCATGACATGTAAGTTTGTTTAGACTTTGCTTCATCTTTGGAGAATAATTTCCTTCGGGGTGAAAATTAGTCCCCGTTCTCAGTTGAAAATTTTTTAGTGGGATAGGCCTCGCCTTTGAAATTTCTTTGGCTGATTCAAAATCGTCTTCTTTTATTTCTGTGAACCTTATATTAGGTTCAGTGTTGATTTATGTTTTAAGACCTATGTTACTTCAGTATTTTTAATGTTATCTTTATTGGTGGACATGTATTTCCACCCATCCTTTATACCATCGGATACTTGTTTTCCTAGAAAACGATTTTGAAACATGGTTTTGTTTTGTTCAACCATTAATATAGTATCACCCTTTAGGGGGTTTTAGGGCTGCTTTTGTAGAGCGTCAAAATAATATTCCCGCGCAACATCTTGATTTTCCTTGATACATGCTATTCCTTGGGGAGTTTCAAGTGGTAGATAGATGTTACCGCTTTCAGTTGCTTCATAGCGGGTCTTCCTAAGATCCCGTTGTACGCAGATTTACCATCCATGACTAAGAAGTCCATGTGTTCTTGAAATGCAATTGGCTCTTTGTCGAGCTCAACTGTCAACATAATTTGTTCCCTTAGGATCAAATTGTCCCCAATAAAGCCATATGTATCCAAAGGTGATCAATATGCATTTGGTCAAAATCACTCCCAAACAAAATATTAACGAAATTGCCACCATCATGCGGCTAAGATCGTTACGAGCTATTACAACCCAAACTATCAATGCATTGCAATGGGGATATGACTCCATGTTTATCATTACTATCAAAATTAATTGGAGGAGAAACTGGTTTAGGATTACCTTAAATCTAGAATACCTCCTATATGGGGTTTCGACGATGGTGGCATTGCTCCTTTGTTCATTTATTGTACCATCTCTAATTCAAATGCCTCCGATTATGTTATTGATCTACGTAATCAGGGATAAAAAGTTGGAAGCATTTATTGTTGCTCACTTCGGATCGGCCTACTTTAGTCTGCTCCTGAGACCTTTTCCTGGTTGGATAAGATGGCCTTCCTTCTTCAGTTATTGTTGGAATTTTAATGATCGAAAGCTCTTTCAAGAGAGCTCATTCAAAACATATTTTGATATGGAGGAGTAGAGTACCGATTATTGAACATACTGATTTTAGCAAAGCACAAAAAAAATTTAAAACATACAAAATCTCTGTTGTTCTATAATGAACAGATTGGAGGATGAATGAGCTTTGAGGACTACATTTTAAGATGTTTTTCTAACACATTTCCTTCATAAATATTTCATATAATTTGGCTCTATTTATAGCCAAACATTGAAAGATATTACAAGATATCCTACCAACTATTCTATCACCACCAAACTAACTCTTACACATACCATACTAACTTGTAAAATACACTATTTAGTTTAACTTTACATCAATTCTTAGTTAGAATTTAAACCAAACTATTGTAACTAA
>CAIGRK010015427.1:0-10841 GCA_903798315.1 Fraxinus greggii | reverse complement strand
TCGAAGATAAAATTTAAATAAATAAATGTTTCGACCCTCCCACTGGGGCCATTTAGACCCTTATTTGTGTGTGTACTTAAATAAAGTTTCTATAGCCAAAGGCCCTTTTCAATGATATCCTACAACTCTCTTCAAGATTTTCCTTGTGGTTTCTTGAGAATCTATTCTCTTCACCCTTTACGCACAAACTCCAACTTTTTTGCTTTAAATTGTTTACTATTTATAGAGTTTCGAAATCTTGATCTCACAAAAATAGTTTTTACAGAAAAGAATAATCAAATGGATGGAATTGCATTGAGAAATCCCCTAAAGCCAGTGGAGAAATTAGTGCTGCAAAAAGATGAAGAAGAAAAAGGGTTTTCAACAACACCAAAATCTGCAGATTCAAGAATTCCAAGCAGATTGATATGTCCACCGGCCCCGAAAAAGCGCAAAGCTTCTTCAAGATGTCATTTCGCTGGTGTTACGGAGTTCTTTAATCCACCAGACCTAGAAACAGTTTTCATTCCTTGGGTCAAAAGAGCCTGAACGGTACTGAACAGTATAATGAATAAGATTTTAACTTCTTTTTCTTCCTTAACAACTCCTAAATGTTTAACCCCATTCTTTTCTAATTTATAGTCTTTAGTTTCTGTCCGTTTTTTATCAGTAGTTGGTGCCAGGAGTCTCACGTACATGGCTCTTATGTATAAATAAGCTGGCAATTTAAACTTATAAGCAATTTCAATGATTTTCTCTTGAGGATTCATCCTTGTGCTTCTGTGTTAGCTCAAAATATCCTAGTATGTTGCTAAAACTATTAATGTTGTCTGATTTTCTTTCAAATTAGCATATTAGTTTTCAATATTCCTAGAGTCAAATGGACAATTTTAACTTATAAGTCGTTTCCATATTGATTTTCTTTTGAGCATTCGTCCTTGTACTTGTGTCTTTGTTAAAACTGAATCCTTGTATTGCTAAAATCAATTTTTTGTTATTTCCTTCTTAATTTACAATATTATACTCGAATGGGAAAACTGTGTAGATCATGCGTTCTTGCATGTAGAAAATGTTTTGTCGTGTTAGGGGACAAAATGATCAATTAGGTCATCGGGCCAAAATTAAAAGGCACGTTGTCTACAAGAATAAGTGAATAATAGTTGCGAGTCTTTCAAATTATGTGATTAAAATTAAAGTTTGATTTTGGCCCTTAAATTATAATTATGTGATTATAATCGCTACACATTGACAAGGAAAAGAAGCTAATTATATGGTCAATATGCACATCATATAGAATTCATCGTTTATGGTTAAGCAGAATTTAGACTAGGTTCCTTGTGTCGCACTACCACGAAAAGAAGCAAACTCCATGCAACCTAATATCCATAGTTGACGATTTTGCAAAATTTAGCAACAAAGCATTTTTAGATTATAAGTTGGTGGATCCTATAAACTATATGGTTAAAAGTGAATAAAAATTGTGGGTTCAATGAAATGTGTAACTAAAAATAAAATTTAACCAACTTATAATCTTAAAAATTCTTTGTCAAAGAAGAACTTAGATTTATTTTCCTTATGCAAGTCATCTAGTACTCATTGTTCACGGTTAGGCAAAGTTTGAACTCGATGATCTTGTAAGTGACTAAGAAAAGAAAAATGATGATGTGTATCAGAAGGTCACATGCACATGCAGGTCAATATGGTGAAGTATAATAGTGAAAAAGGTTCCAATATTATTCAACTCTAAACCGATGTTTGGTACATATTCTTTAATATTCATTTTGAACTACACATTCTCTTAATAAAATATTCTAGACGTAAATTCATTTTTTTTTACACATTCTTAAACAAATTATTATTCCAAAACTTACTTTCCCAAACAAAATCTCATTATAACGGTTATCAACCATGGACTAAAGTGAATCGCATATCCATATATTTAATTGACCATATAATTTCACTACACATCACCGATCACATTATATGAAGATGATCTCAATTTACACACGCAACATTATTCCTTACCAATTCGCTAAAGAGTATGAAAGTGGGGACACGTACTTGTGCAAATACTAAGACTTTCCGTGCAATTCAAACACTCCCTTAGAAAAATCAATGGCGACAACAGTAGAAGAGAAAATGAACATTTAAAAATAACCTAACATAATATACGTTCCACACATTATTGTGAAAAGTATTTCCTCACACTACTTTAAAAACATGAGACAGGGAGTAAACATTTCACAATTAAAGTTAAAAAATAAGTTACTTGCTTATTTGAATATGACAATGATATTTGAAAAAATTAACATGTTTACTTAAATGTAAAAAGAAATTAGTCATTTACTAAGTATGTTTGAAATAAAAATTTATTTAAAAGTAATTTTTACCCTTTTTAAGCTTAGCCAAACATGCTCTGCAAAATGAGATTTAAAAGGTGATTATACAATTTCAAGTATGGATGATAAAAAAATCCGTGAAACTTGATACTCTCGGGGCCCACCTCGAATGGGGAGGAATTACCCGTCTAATCTAGTAAACGAGACCGGTGGGGTCGGTGTCCCGAAGTGGGTATGGGATAGGTACGAAAAACATGATCCTCGTGTCAGCTAACTCTCCTCGTTTAAATTTATTTCAAATTTCAATTATTTATCAAACAAAAAGAGAATAATTATCGTCATTTCAAAAGGGAATATTGGTTGTTCTTAGAAAATTGAAAAAATAATAATAATAAATAAAAAATAAACGGGACGGTAAATGGGACAGGAGACTTGCCTCGCCCCAATCCCTCCCTGAATTCGCACTCGTCTCATCTTAGCCGAGTATGGAGGTGGGACAAGGTGACTAACATATTCAATGGAATAGGGGGCGAAAATAGCCAATTTATCATCGCCCACCACGTTACCATCCCTAATCTCATGATTAAAGATTTTTTTTTTAATTAGCATACGCTTGCCTGGTGTAAATCTTCTATTAATATTTGTTTACAGCTAATCTTGTCTAGTTTATTTTGGCGTACAGATCTATCAGGCTATAATAAAAAAATATTAAAGGGTTAAATTCACCAATAACCACCCAATTTTATACTTAGCATCATCATGACTACCAAATTTGATTTTTTTCACCATGGTCATTCAATTTTATATTTTGTGTCACCATAACCACCCAATTTGATTTCATTTCACCATAGTCAATCAATTTCATATATGGTCCGTTTGATAGGTAAATGTGATAATGAATTCAAATTCTATGTTAGTTGGAAAATAAAAACCTACCAAACTCATATGAATTCGTCTTCAATGAAAACAAAGAAAATGTAACTTAAAGTAGTTGTATATTGAAATTCGGTTTCTATTTCCACATTACAATCAAACGGTTAAAGTGAAATTCGTTTTCCTCGAATGTGACATTTTCCATGAAAAATGTGACAATCAAATATGGTCATAATGTTTCATTGTGGCCACCTAATTTCATATAATATTTATCACAACCACTTAAGTTTTTTCACCATTTTCACTAATTTTAAAATGAGTAAAGTTTTTTTATTTTTAAAAGCTTTATTTTAAAAAAAAGTTTTTATTTTATTTTAAAAACATTCTTTAAAAAAGTTTTTACTTTACTTAATTTTTTTAAGGAACATTTTTTTAAAATAACTTTTTATTTTTTTTAAGTAACTTTTTTTTTAATAAGTTTTTTTTTTATTTTTTTATATAAGTTTTTATTTTTATTTTATTTTATATATATAATGCAACGTTACCGTTTTACCACTTTTAAAATTAATGAAAATGGTGAAAATAAGTTAGATGTCATGGTGAAACGTTATATGAAATTGGATGACCATGATGAAATAAAATCAAATTGGATGATCATGGTTATTCTAAGTAAAAAGTTGGATGACCGTGATGAAACAAAATCAAAATGGATGGTCACAGTGACACCAAGTATAAAGTTGGATGACCATTGGTGGATTTAACCCTTTTACCCCATATTCTCCAATAAAATAATTTTACACTTAAGTCCAAACTTTTTCATACTTTTTAACCACACATTCTCCAAAAAAAATCACTATTGCAAAATCTATTTTTCCCAAAAGATGGGGCTCAAACAAGGGCTAATTGAGTACTACAAATCCTAATTACCAATCATAATTAAATCCTAATATAATTGATTTCTAGTAGAATTGTCTTGTATTAATCCAAGTTCTGGAGTTTGGTTGAAGATGAGAAAATTAATTAATTAGGAGAAAAATATTCCAAAATTTCTGCCATCAATTTTTGAGGATTCGAACCTAGCTGGGGCTCGTGTTCTGAGCTCATCAAAGCGATCAACATTCGCAGTTAAAGTCTGCAAATTCTTGTCAACTGCATCTTCGGACCTATCTAGCCTCTGATCCAGATTCTAGACTGAGGCTGATAATTCACAATCTCTTAACATTGTCAAGGATGCATGCCACTACAACCATAGGTGGCCATCAACAAAGGGCAAAACTTGCTTTGATTCCACTCATTAACTGGTATTTTCTTCAGAGCACTTCATCATCAGAACGAGGCGTTACTACCCTCATATCTTCTACATCATGGTGGACTACAATAGGATAGATTTTGTGCTTGAAATGTATATCATACACTCGAAATGGAAAAGATTTTCTGTATAAATAAATACTTGGTTAAATTCATACAGGAACAGGTTTTAGTTTTTGAGATGGTATTCTTTCCTTAATGGTTTGGTATTCCTCTGCTCTGGCAAAGAAGAATTTGACCTGCTTTGTCTCGCCTTCAATTATTTCCTCAGATTTGCAATTTCATTTTCAATTTTTGTTAGAAGGCCATATGCCATTTCACATGTGCAAGTCCAACAATGTTGATCATATCTACGTCGGAAGAATATTAACCTGTTGCATGCCCTATGATTGTTTAGGCCTATCCAGTGAGGATCACCAATGCCCGATTTCCAAGAACAACAGCCCAAGTGCACAATTGCAAGGTAACAACTACTTGGTTTGGTTTCCGTCGCATATGGAGAAGAAGCAACCAAGTTTTTGATACTGTGGAGCTGTCACTTCCTGATTATTCCTATGAATCGCAGGTGAATGATGCTGTAGATTGTCGTTGTTTTTGAATTTTCCTTTTGCGCTGGTTTGATATTGTTTCATGGTAATAACTCAGTCTTCATTTTTATAATTCCTCTTTAACATTATATGCCAGTAGGCAGTTTGGATTCGTGTTCCACAATCTGTGAAAACAACTGTGGAGATTTTAAGTTATTCATTTCGTGGAGGTTTACATGCTGCTGGGCATGCTCTTCTTAATATAGTTCCTCTGTGAGTTCTCTTCCTCTTTTGTACCTGAATTTGATAGGTCAAAACTTTTTGCTATTATTCAGTTCCTTGATCATAAATTTTTGTGTTTGACATCGTCATGTGCCTAAGATAGTGAAAAGTGTTTTCTTCCTCTTTATACTATCGTATTTTTTATAGGTCAAGACTATTTTCTGTTTTCCAGTGCCTTGATCTAACTGGTTGCGTGTTTGATTTGCTCTTGATAAAAAATGGCAGATATATTATATGCAACCCATCTGACTTAGCTTCTGAGTGTATAAACCCTCACGATGCTCGTTATATCCCAGAGAGAATTCTGCTCTACGATCCTCATCCTGGAGGCGCAGGCATTTCAGCAAAGGTACATATGATGGAAACTTCCCCATTTTCTGATGTAATCCTTACCCCGCTTTCCCAATTATCCTTGTGAAACAGGGGGCTTGACCAGGGTTTGCCAAAAATAAATCCTTTCGTATTGCCCCTTTTCCGTAACAGTCAATTATCCATCTAATTGTAAGCCTTAGTTTATTTTTGTTATCATTTTTTTCAGTTTTGCAGTGCCATAATAGTTAGATCATAGATGGTGTGTGTTTCTCATAATTCAGGAAGGGGCAAATCGAAGATTGAGAACCTAAACTCCTTAATGCTGGCTGTCCATTCTGTTGTAAAGATTCTCGTCCTCTGAAAGTAGACATAAACCAGAAGTATCGACCATAAAACAATTGAACAAACAGACCCAGAGAAGTTGTTTTACTCTTAACATCACTCACAAAACAAATGAAGAAATTCGCCATAGAAGCAATTGCAACGAACAAACAGAGACTCAACCTCTAACCACAAATCCATTCTCTCTAGTTTACCTGAGTATAGCTGTGTGTGATTATTTGCTTAATAGCGTGAATCTGTAATTAGTACAAATTCTTTCATTTTTCTTTGGATGGGGGTAAATTATGGCAAGTCTTTGTGGGAAAAATTTTGGTAGGTAACTTTTAACTTTCCTATCCCTATTTCTCTTTGTAATTTCTAAGGCTGGAAGAGTTATACAAAACTTCAATTACTTTTCGTCTTTATGTTTCGATTATTTTTCTCTAGAATTTCTAACATAAATCTTTAAGAGAATCTTAGATACAGCACTGAAACGACGAAAAAGAAATTTGAGCTGCAAAACCCCTCTAGATCCAAATATTTGCTTGAGAGCGTGCTGGTGGCTAACAAACTGTTGTTTCAATTTATTTAGGTTCAACCTATTTTCACTGAGCTGTTAACTGCTGCTTTGGAACTGCTTACTTCATGCCATTGCTCTGGAGATGCTGGTTGCCCCAATTGTGTACAAGTCAGTACTAAATTCCGATGAGATATTTTTTACTCCTTAGATCAGCAAGATTAAGCCCGTCGGTTTTATTCCGTTTCAGAATCTTGCTTGTCATGAGTATAATGAAGTCCTGCACAAGGATGCGGCTATAATGATAATCAAGGTTTGACCTAAAAACCCATTGTTCAAAGTTACGGTACAGTAGCTGTTACACTAGCTGGTTCTGAACTAATAGTTTTGCAGGGTGTTTTAGATGCTGAGCAATCCGACTTCGAGGGGACCGCTGAAGCATCTTGAGTGTAAGTTTCACAAACTTATCATTATGTAAGATGCGGAGGTGCTGCTTTTACCCATATTAGTATGGCGATTTATCTTTGTACCCTCCTTTGAGGTGTTTCCAACTGCTCACGTCCAAGCCCGCCTCTTTAGGTAGAAACTAAACGATTAAGTTCATCAGAATGATACTGCTTAATATCCAAAAATCAAAGTTTTTACATATCTTTCAATTTGTTGTGGTACTTAACCAGTTGAATTTGAAGTAGACTGGTTTCTAGTTTGTAAAATTTTTCAGCAGTTTGAAGACTTGTTCTGAAGATACCATTTTTTCATAATTTGAAACCCATATATTGGTTATGGTGGCAGGTATTTATTATTTGTGTTCCATATTCGATATGAGAATTACATTTAATTGTAGTTTGATTTTAACAAAGGATGAGGATTACAGTATGTTATGTGTTTTTGTTCTCATGTTTATCGTTTGGCCAAAGATTTGATTTTGGGACTGGGAATTCTTACATATTACCATGGAAAAAATTTAATTGGCGACTTTGGTTTTGAACTTGATTTAGGCGGTACTCATGTCAATAAGTGTGAGATTTTCTTTCTTCGTTTTGGGATTCTTTGTGGTTCATGATATAATTTGGATTTTACTTTGGTGAATTTTAATATTTGTTTACATGTATGATGGTGAGCTTCTTTCTTTGCCAAATTCGATTCTCTCAATGAGCCTAGCGTGGTGAAAACTTAATGATAATATCTATGTACTAGAGCAATTATAATAAGCAAAATAGAATTAGAAGACGACGGAAGGAAAAAAGACGAGTACAAGAGCAATTATAATAAGCAAACTAGAATTAGAAGACCCCACAAGGAAAAAGGTACGAGGTTGTAACGTGTAGAGGGGACGATAATTTTCAAATCGAGAGGATATTATTTTCTCAAGATAATACTCGGTATTCTACAACTTGTCGAGTTTTCAAGTTAAAATTAATTAATTAGGGATTGATTTTTAACAAAATTTGAAGTTAACATCCTAAACTTCAATCTCCTTTTCTTTGATCTCGATTTCTCCTTCCTGACAAACAAATTAAAAATTAGTTTACGAGTTAGTTAATCATATAAAAATATTAATAAATGTAATGTACCTTTAAATAATCGACATGTACCTAGAAGCAGCAAAGGAGATAAAGAAAGTAAAAAATAATACGAGCAGTCATCTCCATGGGATACAGATACGTAGTTTTTATCTTCATCATAATGGAAAATTTTAAATTTAAAAAATAGAAACTCTCCCATAAATGCCGAAACAATCGAACTTACACAAGCATCAAAGAACATGCGGGGACCTTTGAGGACGTCCGTTATCCAAACTTGAGTAATTAATTGCCTTTATATTTCTCACCTTTGACATTTTTCAAAGTCTATATTTTTTGCTAATCTTTATGTATTACAGTCCACATCCTAACTTAGATTGTTACGAGGATACACACAGTTAGTTGATACTTCTTTTGCTCCTATATCAGTAATTTTTTTCATTTGATTTATCAATAGCGATAATTGGATAACTTAGATTATCGTCGCATTGTCGAATAATTATGAGATGGGGAAAAAAGATATCCACTTTATCATAATTGATTTGCCATTAATTATATTTAATTGCTCAAAGGCTCACAAATTGGTGTAATATTATTTTTTTAACAAAAAAGAGATCATACCAAGACATATGTTTGCCCCCATTTTTACAAAAAACTTTTTTTTTTCGATACTCGTTTTAAACCACACATTCTAACATAAATTAATATTACATGTAAATTGAAACTTTTTTTTATTTTTAACCACATATTTTTCAAAAAATTATTATTCCAAAATTCATTACTACCCAAATTTACATTAAAATGGAGTTCCATTCAACCCATCAAATTTCATTTTGGGTTCCATTCAAAATTCATTTATTTGTCAACATGTCACGTACTAATAAGCAATTAACAAAATATAGATACTAAGCCGTGGAATAGTGATACAATGCACAAGTTTAAAATTTTCTTCTTCAGCTTTGCATTTAATATAAAAATTGAAAATTTGTACAAGAGAAAAGGGTTGCAATAACAAAAAAGTAAAAACTAAAGAGAACGGAGAAGGAGAAAAAATCTAAAGGAGAGAAAAACATAAAAAGATAAAATACTTTATAACCTTGGAAGTTGAAACAATGGAGAAGATTATTGAGGGCTAACTGTGTTGGACTCGCCCGGCGCCGCCGCCGGGCTTTGTTCACAAAATTTATCGCAGCATACATTTAAAGTGAAGTAGGAAATCTAAGTAATATACAATATTAAAAAGCAACACATCAAGAGTAATGCCAATGTCAATAACATCCTAACTTCAATCTCGATTTTCTCATTCGATCCTTTCGAGATTAATCCTTCCTGAAAAACAAATTATAAATGAATTTTACGAGTTAGGTCTTTCATTAATCATGGAAAAACTTGTTTGAATAAATGTGATGTACCTTTGAATCATGATCAGGGAAATCCCATGCACCGTGAACGCACCAGCATCTAATGTACCAAGAAACGCCAAGGGAGGTAAGCATAGTAACTCCCGACAAAAGTGATATGAGCAGCACTTTAAGTCCAGTAAAGCCTCCATCGTCTTGGGTTACCAATAAATGGTTTTCATCGTCATAATAAAAAATTTTAAATTTAAAAAATAGAAAGAAGACCACAAATTCCAAAACGATTGTACTAACACAAGCATCAAAGAACATACGGGGACCTTCGATGACATCCTTTATCCAACTTTTCACGGTCTGCATATTCATATTGATTTATATTAATTCTCACGTATAAAAATCATTATAGGGAGGCTGTCGTATATATATATATATGTGTGTGTGTGTGTCTATATATATATATGTATATATATATGGTAGAATTAGGACTCTTTTACCTTGTTGAATTCTTGAAGTAAGGTAGAAGTAGGGCTCTTGTAGAATTAGGACTCTTTTACCTTGTTGAATTCTTGAAGTAAGGTAGAAGTAGGGCTCTTTTACCTAATTGAAATTGGACTTCTCCGGAAACTAGAATTCTTGAATTGAGTTTTATTTTTGATGTCCATTGCTTTGAATATACTACTTTCACAAGACACACATAACGTTGCTAAATTCAGCAGTATAAAGTTTTATATCCTTTTCCTTATTTNCTGTCGTATATATATATATATGTGTGTGTGTGTGTCTATATATATATATGTATATATATATGGTAGAATTAGGACTCTTTTACCTTGTTGAATTCTTGAAGTAAGGTAGAAGTAGGGCTCTTGTAGAATTAGGACTCTTTTACCTTGTTGAATTCTTGAAGTAAGGTAGAAGTAGGGCTCTTTTACCTAATTGAAATTGGACTTCTCCGGAAACTAGAATTCTTGAATTGAGTTTTATTTTTGATGTCCATTGCTTTGAATATACTACTTTCACAAGACACACATAACGTTGCTAAATTCAGCAGTATAAAGTTTTATATCCTTTTCCTTATTTCGGAATTCTAGTTTCTGGAGAAGTCCAATTTCAATTTGTTTGTTGGGTTGTTCAACAGGAAGAATAAATTCGAAAGGATCCAACGAGAAAATTGAGATTGAAGTTTAGGATGTTATTGACATTGCTGTTGATGGATTGCTTTTTAATATTATACTCAGATTTTCCTATTTCACTTTAATTCAGTTCTTATATACTTGTTTGTGCTGAGTGCTTGTTCGGCATAACTTCAAATTTTCTTAAAAACATTAATTTTAACTTGAAAACTCGACAAGTTGTAGAATACGGGTATTCTCTCCAGAAAATAATATTCTCTCAGAACTATTTTATATGTTTTAGAAGTAGATTTGAAAATTCTCGTCCCTTCTACACGTTACAACCTTGTACTCCTTTTTCCTTGCATCATCTTCTAATTCTGGTTTGCT